>JAHXRV010005884.1:0-13331 GCA_019904355.1 Psilocybe tampanensis
ATATCGATATTTCTCGAACAACACTGAGCTCAAGGGGTTCACCCTGGGATCGACTTGCTAGCGCTTGGGAGATCCGAAAGATATGGTGACGATTGTCCACCATTGGAACCCTCCGATGGCTTTGATCCGTGAGGGTCTTGACAAAGTCGTCTGCGGTGCGTGACCGTGATCCTTGGTCTTTCCAACAGGCTTTTTGAAGTTTTTCTAGCTCTTCCAGTCCGTTATCTTCTTACAAATACTTCATTATTTCCAGCTTGGAGCATCGCTAGCGTATAACGAATCCAGAATCCAAAATGCTGGGAAGAAAGAACCCAAATGGCCCCGTGGTCCGTCTCCTCAACGTCTCCCTTTTGCGTTGTGCATTCAGAAGAAGTTTACTGATTTACAGTGGACGCATATCTCTGGACGAACCATTTACCAAAATCCTTTGTCTTTCCTCTTTCCCTCAACTTTCGACCTTAAAAAAGTTCCAGTCAAAGCAGTCGATACACGCCTTCCTCCAGAACTACTGCAACAGATTTTCTCTCTTACAATCAGCGGCAGTCTCAGATATGCCATTCCTCCCGTCTATCAGGTTTCAAGATATTGGCGAGAGGTCGCCCATGGAATGCCCGAAGTCTGGGGGACGCTGGGCATGTGCCAGGGTCTTGGCCAGATGACTCCAGGGATGATACAAATTCTCGACCTCAAGCTCACCCTCTCGAAAAGAAGTCGACGCCTAAACATTATCCTCAGGTTGAACACACTTGGAGACACCGAGAGCTCGCTCTTCACCCGATTCATCTCTCGGTTGGATGATTGGGAATTTGCGCAGATTTTACTCGGCAACGATGCCCTAAGAAGATCCACTTGATGAGTGTCGAACGCCCAGTGAATGGATGTCTACTCCATAAACTGTGGTTGTATCATCGACCCAGACGCACTCCGACGGATGTGACAGTACACCTTAGAAGCCTCCTACGACTCGTTCCAAAACTCACAGAACTCGGAATCTACTTATATAGTCCATCGGACGACCTGGCTAGTCTCGTCGCGGGTCAAGACGAGTTTACTTTTGTGCCACAGCTTCGCAAGCTTCACTTGATCGCGCAAAGTCTCGTGGGATTGGAAGCGAAAGTTCGTCGAATTGTTCAATCACGGAGTACGCACGCGTCGACGGCCCTCACTTTGATAGATCCACTTTCAATCGAAACCTCTGTCAATGACAATCAAGACAGAGACTCCAGTCTCTCCTCCTCACGGTCTCCGTCCACCTCATCGTGTCGTTGGAATCATTGTCGGTCAACGCTGATTTCAGGATCCAGCTTCAACTATGTGATGCGCTTGGATTTAGCGAGCGAATAGTCGTCCCAGAGAAACTCGACGAATGTGTCCAGGTTTTATCGAAGTGCTGTTCAAGAGGTGGCTCATTCTTGAAGGCCATACCTGGGGAGATGTGGCAGGTGTTAGACGAGATGTTCATCCATTTAGAGCGTGTCGATTACGAACCTCGTCTTCTCTACGTAAGTCCTCATAGCAAGAATTATTATACCGATGAGTGACGATTCTAATTCACTGAAAACAGCTCACCGGAATCCTGGAGCTACTTCGACTCGTGGCGCCTCAACCTCTAAATTGGTTTGGAAAGCTCACGTTCACCGATTATCCTCAGTATGCCAGAAATTTACTGGATAAATGGGAGCCGCATCTCATAGAAGATCTTCCCCAACGGCGATGGGTTTTACGAGTGGATAGATATGTGCTATATGTTTCTGAGGACAACGGTACGATCTTTCAAATTACAAGTCAAATGCTGCGTTTTGATCATCTATGTATGTAACCTCACATGCACATTTCATAGATATACGGAAATGTCAACCTCGTCAACTGATATACCGCCATGAAGGACTGGAAGACTTCTTCAAGACTCACTCACAATGGGTACACGAGTAATTCGGTCTTCCCGTCCGTCAATCAATCGCAGGAGGGACAATGGAGGGACAAATTGCCGCGAACTTGAACTTGAACTTCCAGACCGACACGACACAGGCTCATGGGCTACGGTATATCTTTCCGCCTCATCGACCCTTCACCATTCCAGTAGCTTCTCGTCGAGATTCGAGAAACAAGGTATTGAACATTCGTTCCACTGTTCATGATCATTGTTCAACGTTCACGACAACAGGTGGGAGGGAAAGTTGTTGAATTCAGAGGTCACGCAAATAGGCGCCCGTCGATATCTGTTCCTTGACTTAGTTGTCGCTTGGTTGTCGCAATTTATCTATTTCAAAAGCAATTGAAGATATTGACATGGATATTGCCCTGACCTGGACTGGGTCATGGCATGATTACTTTACTGGTTTACATATATGTCTTGATGTCCCCATGGTCTTCACTGTTCAACCATTTGATGAACAGGTCCAGCTCCTTTGTGGATAAGATAGTACGGTCATATTTCTATCCAATACGGTAAGCTCGTATCCAAGTCTCCGCCCCAAATTCGAACTCACACGTAAAAATTCCGCGACCAAGCGCCAAAGGCCTTCTGGCGGAATCCAGGTAGGAGTGACCTGCGGGTACAGATATACTATTGCCCTAAGTGCGTCGAGGTTCTCTGGCGTTGGTTGTGCATAAGGCATACATGGAACGAGATATGAGAGTGACAACTTTTGCTCATCATCGTCATGCCGTGTCTCCAGATCGGAAAACTCTCGGTGGACCCGACAATAAAGAATTTTAACCAGAAGTTTGAGAAGGCTGAACGCAAGGTGGGGATGCCAACGTGAAGAATTGATGATGTGGTTGGTGGAGATATCTTCTGAGGTGTTTCCAAAGAACTCGTCATGGAAACGACGCCAACTACGCGGCCACAAGTTGAAGTCCACCGGCCACTGCTGGAAGGCATGCTCAGCATGTATGTCATCATGTTCGTCCAAGGCCATAACTTCAGTCTTTTGATAAAGGCCCCGAGGTAGCGGCCAGACTTCAATGCTATTTTTTATCTTCATTTCCATTGTCATGGGCAATACGTTTCCGTGATCTCTGTAGGACCAATATTCACACAGGCCTGTGCTGTTACATTTTCGGAGAAGCGGTTGGCGAAAAAGATATTCAAAAATATTGTTCGTGAATGTCGTTAACATTTTGTGGATGGTCTCGTCATGATTTCGTAAAAGTGACACAGTTTGCGGATTTGTCTGAGCGGATCAAGATGAGTGATAAACTGTTCGCAACACCATTATCTTCTGAGTGCAGTGTTGTACTCACCAGCTGTCTGTTAATCCAATATATGATCGATCCTATAGTATCCTTATCGTACCGACAAAATCGCCTAAGATGTTTGGGATCCTGATTAGTCCATGTCGCCAGGTCAGTAATTGCCGAAAGGATTGCCAGATTGTTCGAGCTCTGAAAGTATTCGAAGGTGTGGATGTCTGAGATTTCTTTTGTTTCAAGAAATTGGGGTAATCCCTGGACATCTTCTTCAAGTTTCGGGAAATAGCGACTGGAGGCTAGAATCAGTGGAGGGATGTAACAGTTAGAAGCATTTACTCACCACTCATCGAGGATTAATTTGAGGCTTCGGTGAGCAAGCACAATTCGGAGGTCTCTCCAGACTCCTTCGGAGCGCCAACCTTGCTCTTGTCCGTTCCCAAAAAGCTTATGTATGTGGTTAGGCCTGGAATTGGCCGCAGGATCAAAGATACACCGATGCATCAAGGACAAAATATGACGATACTGCCTGAAGGTGGAATCCACTTCAGTGACACCGGCAACAACAGTCATGTGTGCAACAAGAGTTTTTGCGTGTGATGGAATGCGATGGTATTCCAGCAGATAGACAAGTGCAGGTGTAATCTTGAAGTCAATGCATAACGGCAAAGCATAAAATGCCCTTCGACATGCTAGATTGATCGCCTCTTCAAGTTGGTCGCATGCGGCTTTGAACTCGTCCAAGGTTTTCTGATATTTCTTGTCACGTTTGGCAAGAAGTTCAGCGGCATCATTGCGTCGGAGAACCACCAGTATATTCCTAAGGGGCTCCATGTCACGCAGGAAATAAAAGAGGGAATCCATCTGGGTCACTTGGCTGGGATCAAAAGAACCAAGCCTCGCCGTCATATCAACGAGGAGGTTATGGAGGATAGAAATATCACAGAACTTCAAAAGGGAGTAATAAATCATATGCTGTATTCCGGTACACGTAGCAAGGCTGATACTCCTGTAGGTCGCCAGTGTTCAGACATATTTGATTCATGGAAATAAGAATGTACGATGGATTGTGTTGAAATATTCAGTAAGAATGTCATTCATAGTCGAATTTGAACAAAGGTCGATGTGAAAGGGTCCAGAGCGACTCTGATCGTTGAGAAATTCGGCAAACGAGCGATGGGAAAGTTTTATCACTTTACAGTCGTCATCATCGTGTAGGTTACCGAAGGTCGTTTTCAACAATTGGAGCTCAGTTTTACTCCCTGCGTGCAACCAGCTGACGGTTATCAAGTCGGTTATAGCGCTTAATGCATCGAGCACCAGCATGAAGACATCGTGTTCGATGCCGAGGAGATGATAAACTTTGACAACAGGATAACCGTGCCCAATAAGAATGGCGGAGAGTACGCGCTTCATGATTGTGATATTGGGGTACACAGAGAGGATCCTCGCATAGAGAGCGTCGAGCTCTGAAAATGCGGATGCCCGCTCTGGGCCGGCGGAGGACGTGATGATACGGAGCTGCTCTTGGGGATTATGAAACCGGGAGGATTTCCCAACGAATTTCAAGACCGTCGCCGCATATATATACTGACCAGATGCTTCATGTACCAAATGGTGTATGATGTCGTCAGAAGGCCAAGGTGGGACCACAGACCCCATAGTCCTCTTATTCTCCACACGTATCTTTTCAAACCCGACCGTAAGATATGCTTTGATGTCCTGGTCCGCGTCTACGTCATCCCGAAGGGAGAGAGGGAATGTGATGCTGGTCATCGACAGGGTCCCAAAGGTGTCCCGAATCCAATATTCTGGCCGGCTTGCTATTATGAATCGAAAACGGGGATTGCACTGGGCAGCGTATTTCCCTATCAGGACAATGACGTCGCTTTGTGTCGATCCTTCAGTTTCAGCGCATTCGTCCAATCCATCGACAACGAGAACGGGGATATGCGACAGGGAATCTTGACATCGTAGGAGAGGTTGGACGATGAGATAAAAGAGCTGAATTTCCATCGATTTGGTGGGGAGGCTCGGATCGTGAGCGAGGGCTTCATTGATTTCCTTTCGCATCGGGGGAAAGTTCACAGCAAGCTGGTAAGAGAGCGTCGCGAAGAGCTTCTGGGCATTGCCTCGATCCGTGTCGCCGCTGGCGAAGAAGAAGCTACCCCCATATACGCCTGGATGCGACTGTCTGAGCTGCTCGCATAGTGTATGGGCGATTGCCGACTTCCCTGCCCCTGCCGCTCCATAAAGCCATAAAAGACGTTTTTCGGCGTCGTCTTCGTCGATCCAGCCCGTCATTTTGTCGGTGATCTTCTTTCGCGTTCCCGGATGGCATTTCCCTGCAGCGTGACGCGCAGCAGAGTCGAACATTGCTCCTGCGGCCACGTGTGGCCAAAGAGTCGTGAATACTGGAAGCCAAAATGTCAGCCTATTATCAATAAACGCCCAACGGAACACCACATACCTGCGTCGTTTTTATTGATGATCGTGGTGTTAATGTTTGTGAAATGTCCATTGTTGACCTCGACATGATGCGCATTCGGGAAATGTGTTTGAGAGACCGACATTGAAGATTAAGCCTTGAGGATTTGAAGATTTTGGGGGTAGAGATGGGCCGAGAGGTTCTCCAGGAGTCGGGTGAGATGATGGTGAATGATAAGCCGCTTGAGAGCTTATGTGAACGTTGAACGTTGAACGCCTAGGGTGGCTGCATGTGACCCATGTACGCTTACCCCAGCTACCGTAACGGCAGGACTTCCAAAAAAAATTCAAGTTATCTGCGTTCGACAGATCTCGACGGCCAAGATGACATCGTGTTCCTTCAAATCTAAAGGTTATCGTGAATTGCCCTATTCAAATATTTCAATAAATTATAACAAAAATTCAAGCCTATTCCGAGTATCTGTCCTGGATATCGACGAGACAGCGAAGAAGACACATGGAAGAAATACAGTGGTAAAAGATGAAGAGGTCTATGAGCAATGAAGGGACGGGTGAGGGGAAAGGAAGATGGAAACGATACGCAAACGAAAGGAGGACATAAAACGGACGTGTACATGGCAAGAAAGGAAACATAGAAAAGATAGAGTACTGAAGTACTGACCTCCCAGCTTGAAACGACAATGAACGAGTCCCCTAGCGTATGACCTTCCACGAAGGAGACTTGATCTGGAGGAGGGCGAGCCTGAGGAAATTATTGAGGCGTCAATGGTGGATTTGTTACGGAAATACGGCAGCCAGGGGGAGTGAGTATGAGATACTCGAGCAGGGCTTGACGAGGTTGAGCATGGCACACAGGGGCCTGACTATGCGATGCTGCTGGAGTACCGATGCGCTTTCTCCGGCTGCTGGTGTTGTTTGAAGATCGCCTACTCGCAATGAGTTGAATTAACGAACTGAAAAGCCAACAACAATTTGAGGAGCATGCCTGGATCTCTCCACGACCTCATTAACATTTTGTGTTGGTGTGCCCCTGGCATTGGAACAACCAAGGTCATTCCTTGGGCCTTCGGTCCACCAATCCCATCCTCTCCAATCATCTCTCTCGTCACCATCAAGTCTGCCTTTCCCAATCTGAACACCAATAAACCGAAAGTAAGCAACGAAGAAGAAAAAATAACCGAAAAAGAAACATACTGCTTGAGCTCTGAAATTTGCCCGACCAACGAATAAGGGAAGGTCGTCAACGTTGGCCAAACTCCACCCCTTTCGTCCCCGCATGTGCAATTTAGCCATAAATATGAGGTATTCCGATGAATAAAAACATGGAGGCCGCTTGGGTAGTGGTAGGTTGGTTTGGCCACGGAAGCAAGTCGAACCGGGATTACGGTCAGGTCCGTTTGTTTGGCTGGTCCAGGCGGGACAAACACATGGTCCACCAATCAGATCTCAGATCTCAAGAGTCCACTCTCGAGGTTTCGACAACTCGATTGCAACTCGAATTTGACTCGAATACACAACGAATACAACAATTCGGTGTCCTTGATCATGGTGTCCAATATGACCCAGAATAACAAAAATCTGCAAGGCGCAGTGACCAAAACCAAAGAATATCATTTGATAACTTATCATATAAATAAACAGGTGAATATTAGACACAAATTAGACCTAAAGACAACCTAAAGAAGTGAAAAAAAAAATCCAAGTTGTGCCACTGAGTTAAAAAAAACCCCCAAAAATATTGTAGACCAGTTACTACCATGATTGTTCAACGTCCCATATTCTGATCTTCCCATCATTACACGCCGATGCAACACGCTTTCCATCTGGAAGGAACGAGACATCCCAAACCCAGTTTTGATGATGAAGCGTGCACTCTAATTCCTGTGTCTCCGTATCCGATACGTGGACCATCCCGTCCCCAGAAGCTGATGCGATGTATTTTTTGTCGGGGGAAAATGCCACAGAGCTGACCCATCCTTCATGGGGCAGGCAGGGTTTCCCAACCACCGGCGCGTCGTCGAGATTCCACACCATAACCTGCCCTTTCCCACTTCCCACAATAACACCCCTCCCATCGGACGAAAAAGCACCACAATAAATGGATCCATCAAGATGGTCTGGGAGACGAAGAGGCTCTCCGACCATGGTACGAGTCGCCATATCCCAAACGCGGACCATTTGGTCATCGGATAACGACATGATGTGCTTCCCCCCATCAGTGAACGTGACTGCATGAACCAAACTGTTTGCCTGAATAGGCTCCCCTATTGGTGTGCCGTGAGCGACGTCCCAGATCCGCACGGTCCTGTCGTCACCACCTGAGACCACTCGCTCGCCGGTAGGAGAGAATGCGACTGATCTCGCCCAGCCTGTGTGCCCTTCGGCAAAAGACACGACAGGCATTTCTCTTGGACTGGTCCGGAAACAGATTTTTCCGTCCATTAGCCCGGAGACGAGAAGATTTCCATCAGGAGATACCGCCAGAGAAATGACTGAGGCAGAATTCCCGTTGAACGAGTATCCTTCGGTTGCCCCTGTCACTTCGGACTCCCAGCTATGGTAAGTCACATCGTTTGAGGCAAATAGCCTGTCATTGGAAGAGGTCGCGAGTCTGCAGCCACTGAATGTGAACTCCTCCATCTTGAGTTGTCTTTTTGGCTGTATCTCAACTATTCTAACTTGAGCTCGACGATCTGAATATACAAAGATGAGGTATGACGTACATGTAGTGTAGCGGACTAGGAATCTTCGAGCAATCGAGATATAGGTGTTGTCATTACTTTCTTTGCAGTCCGCAAACACTTCCCTGACTTCATTGAGATCACATTTTGCCAGTTTGCTGGCCGGCTCGTTGTTGTTGTTGAGAATGTTCATAACAATCCGGATAAGCTGAATCTTGATGTCTTGATGTCCGAAGGCATTTTTGGTCTGGTGCATAACGTGCCGATCGCAGCATCATAGACTGCTTGTCGGCCATCGACTGCGCACACCAAAGGAGCATTCAGTAAACCCTCTGAACGAGAAATTCAAACACTCTTACCTGTCCGGTTGGCAGTCTGCCGCAAATGTTCCCAGACGCTGTCATCTGACCGATCAGCGAATTTGTTAAGAAGGTCCTGCGTGCCCTCGAAGAGATCAACGGCCTTCCAGTCCCCAAGGCCTTCCGTATGCATTCTAGACCACAAGTCCGGGTCGTCGTCAAGCGGTAGAGCTTTTGGGGTATATTCATTTGTTTGTTTATTCGTCAGGATGAGCGACCCATGAATCTTCTGGCCGGGATGAATTTTCCGAGGTGCGCCAAAGTGAGGCCTAAAAGTGAAGGAGAGAAATTAATCTTATCGGTTTTCAGTCGGTCGGACAAATGCCATACTTATAGGTCGTCTTCCTGCCGTTTTTCTTCCTGGTGTAGGTCAATCGATTGATGGGGAGGACTTCAAGAAGCCACCAGATCCCTGTCAATGATTCCTCGACTTCGATCTGTTGGTCGGTTGTAAGGACACGCTGGAACGGCTCAGTACGAAGTCCTGCAGATGCCGCTTCAAAAACCATGCAACGAAGCGGAGGTCTACTTCGGTCCATAGCCTCGTTTATAGCGTTCCCTCCCCCTCTGATTTTTAAAACAAATTTTGCGTTAATGTGAGTTACTTAGATCGAGAACACCTGAAACACACTGACATGTCTGAATGTGTTCCCGCAAACCAGACTTCCAGCGTGTGCGGAGGTTTATCATTTTCTTTGGGATTCTTCTTCGGTGGAGATCTGTTATCGTGGCCCGGCATTTCAGGTGGTGATGCGGGAGTAGATGCGGATGGACTGGCTTTGTCTTGTAGATCGTCGTTCGGTGTCGCGAATCCCCCATAGGCATATTCGGGCGCAAACTTGACTCGTCGTTCATCCAGTGCGAGGGCCTGTCGGAAATAACATACATGCTTCATCCCATCGACTGTTCCGGGGAGCATCTGCTTTCCGCGTGCGATACCAATGGACGACACAGTATCCCTGTTATCAAGTTAGTATTAGGTAAGACAGAAAATAACATTAGATTCGGACCAGACTCCAATGTAATGTACATGGACCCCGTTATGCGAAAAAGCCTTCTTGAACCGTGCCGCCATGGTGGTCGCCTGAGGCCCAGGAGATCTTTGTTGGTTCGTTTCAGACGCAGAATCGGTGAGATCAGGCGAAGGTACGTCGGATTTCAGTGCATTGGGATTGATATAGGAAACGATTTTCTTGAACCATTTCCTGAACCAAGCCAATATGGGATTCTCTCGTATTTTCTGGTTCTCAGGAGACCCTTTCTGCCTTGTGTTAGACCCAACGTCAATGACATCATCCGAAGGTTTGTCTGACTCCGGGTCAGCGTATAGCTCATAGGCGCTGTGAAATTTGTATCAGCTTTTTTATTCAAGAAATATTAATGGACCTATCGAGCGCACAAAGGAATTTGCTCTTCGTTTCCTTTTCGTATGAGTCCGACCTGATGATAGGTGAGATGAAAATGTACAAGACAGGTGCAAGATGGGAAATCGCGAGATGCTCACCTTGTCGATCATGGCGGACAACACCCGAACCTGAAACGCACCACGCGAAAAGCCTAGTAAGCGTTAGCAAATCTTGTTGAGCGATGAACGTGACATGATCATACCAAAGAGATATATTCGGTCTCCCTTCTGGTAATTCTCGGACAACCATCTGTAGGCGGCCAGGATGGTGCGTTCAAAGTTCCTGGTTAATATGATATCAATACAAGACGTCGAAGTAAATCAGAATAAAATCATACCATGCGATGGCCAAGTCGATTTTATGGTCGATGACTTGGCGGAAATAGTTCAACGACCGCCAAGATGGACGTGCGTACGTCCCAATGCCGCTATTGTACCAAGTGAGCTGTTTATCCTCCTCCTCCTTGAGAATGAGGTTGTATAGCTCAATTACGTTCGTGTTCTTCGCAACATAGATCAGTAAATTGTCTTACACAATCAACAAAGAATGTACACATCTACCTTCTTTCCGAATTGATTCGCAGTCCCGTCAATACATACAATCAGGTTACGGACGTCCGAACCGGATTTGTGATGATCGCACTTCCAGGTAGGATTCTCGTCATATTTGTTGGAAGGTCTCTCCATGGACGCTATGTCGGGTATTCGAGATTAAACAGAGTGGGGGGAGATGAAGTATCGAAAGAGGTGTAAAGTTGCGAGAATTGGGGATATTTTGAGTGATTGAAAGTCCTGGAATGCGTTGCCCAGGTCATAGCAACAGCATAGAATCCACATGGTATGCTGCGCGCAGATAGATACATCAAACGTGGAACACTGGCTGTAAACATGCTGGAAACTAACGCTAGAGGTGTGAATAGAGATAAGTAATTAAACAGCACTCATTAATCAAAAAGGTGAAGCCTACATCGAAATCCTGTTTTTGACGGTTAGAACCGACTTTGGACTGAATTGGTGGAGCTGGGAGAATATCATCGACATCACGTCCTCAGCGGATTGGTGCTTGGAAGTTGGAACCAAACCGTGAACCAAACATGTGGCAAACGGATGTGGATGTGCTTGAAGCTGGAGGCGCTACATAGTCGAAAAGTTGAAAACAGTATATATCGTTTCAGAGGAGAAATTAACCGCACATTTTGATCTATCTTGAGCAGCGTACTTGACGGCCATGCCTTTTCCGTCTCCGAGGCGAGCTGTCATATTCCTTCTCCCTCCGTACCGTTCTACTGGCGAGGTTTAATATTGAAATGTCTTCAATGGACATGTATGCATCGTCGGCCTTCTTCCCTTGACAATTCCAAGAACTATCCCATAAGTATAACGGGCGCTTGGATGTAATAATTACACGAGTCTAACGTTCTTATCATGAAACAGAGGTAGCGGCTGAGGTAAAGACACTGTGTTCAACGAAGACACGAGCGATGGAGGAAGAAGGAGATCGTGGGAACCCAAAATTTGACGAATTTAATCTGCTTAATTGTGGCCGAGACGCCCGAGACTAAGTACTTATGATGCTTAAAAGCGACATTTTGCTACATTATTCTCGCCAGTCAATGGACCCTTTCCCAACCTTTTCCTTGCCTTTTCCTGCAATTTATTCTATCTTGCTTTGATACCCAGCCCGACTCGACCTTCCCCTCCGTTCGACATTCAATGTTTCAAATTTCAACGTTCAATGCTCAAATTAACCGCAATGTTATGATGCATCGCATACGAAGTTCAAATTTTCAAACTTGAATCACAACTGAACATTTTTTGGACAGATGCGGTAAACAAAGCGAGCCAATAGATGGAAGAAGGGCCTACGAGGCACTAAAATTTAGTTGTCTCCGACCCAACTCCCAAGTTTGCATTGAGTTTGCGTCGAGTTTGCGACGACGACCAGACAACCATTATTTGATTATTCGATGAGTCTCTCTTTACCCAGCCAGAACCAAGGGGTAAATCAACAGTCACAGAGGACTGGCTAACCCAACTCCCACAAAGGTACTTATTATGCGAGTTGGGCCGCGTCGCACTCCCCATTGACAGTGCCCGGGGTGCAGTAGAAATATTATAGGTATTCAAACGGAGAATGGACCAAGTGCTGATATTTTAATTGTCTACGTATGTATTGATATCGTCGTGCTCTTCACTGTTTAACCACTTCACAAACAGGTTTAGCTCCTCCAAAGATAAAATTGAACGGTCGTATTTCTGTGATCAAAGGCTGTGAGGTCAAGGACTCAACATACATCAAATTTAGGCTTACTTGTAGAAATTTCACGAATAGGGACCAAAGACCTTCTGGCGGCGTCCAAGGAGGATTGAAAGGGCTGTTGCTGTACGGGTACAAGTATACTATCGCGCGAAGTGCGCCGAGGTTTTCCGGTGTTGGGTGTGCATAAGGCATGCATTGGATCAGATACGGGAATGATGAAGCCGCATCGTTATACCATGTCCCTGAGAATTCTGGGTGGACCCGACTATATAGAAATGTAACCAGCAGTTTGAGAAGTCCTCGGGCAAGGTGGGGATGCCAACGTGAAGGATCGATGATGCAGGCGGTGGAAACATCTCTGAGTCCAACATCTGCCGCCGTGTTCCCGAAGCACTCATCATGGAAACGGTGCCAACTATCAAGTCTGCCCCAGGGATTTTGAATAAATAGGGCATAAGACTGGTCCGTAACTTGGTCATCAAAGCCTCGGGGCAGCGGCCAGAGGCCAAGTTTTGGCCCGACTGGCAAATCCATGTCATGACCATACCGAGGCGCAGGAAAACCTGTCCCGTTACAATCTTCGAGAAGCGGTTGGCGGAAGACATATTCGAAGATATCGCCCATGAATGTCGTTAACGTTTCCTGGAGGGTCTCGTCGTGGCTTCGTAAAAGTGACAGGGTTTGCGGATTTGTCTGAGTGGTTCAAGATGGGTAATAGGAACACAATTGACACCTTTTGAGCGTACTCACCAGCTGCCTGTTAATCCAATAGAATATCGATTTCAAGTTATTCGCATAGTGAAGATCCAATATCCCACTTCGCAGGAGATCCTGATGAGCCCATGCCGCCAGGTCAGTGATCGCCGAAAGGATTGCCAGATTGTTTGAGCTCTGAAAGTACTCGAAGGTGTGTATGTCTGAGATTTCTTTTGTGTCAAAGAATTGGGATAACCCATCGACGTTGACATGCCACTTGTTGCCGCGAC
>JAHXRV010005899.1:0-63701 GCA_019904355.1 Psilocybe tampanensis
GAGCCATCGTAGATACTTGGAAGAAATAAACCAAGGTTTCAAGGAGATGTGGCGGAGATTCAAGATGCCGCTGACAAATGCTGTGAAATCCGAGGATACGGGATACATGGTCCAGGATACGCTCAACTTTGAGGACGGCTAGTGTCGCGACCTCCTCACGGACCCCAGAAAGGATTTCGGGAGCCCACTTCATCATGTTCAGTCGACCTTGGCCGGTTCATACCCGTCCACCTTTTCTTCTCTCTCGAATACCTTTGGAACCGAAGGGCCAGATATCAGATGCCAGCTCCTCTACCGCCATCTCCGAGTCATTCGACGAGCTCCACATTGCCACCCTCGGAGCATGATTCATTCTCCGCGCCTGCGGCCACCTCATCGTCGCTCTGTGATGCACTCGGCCAGGACTGGTTATCCAGTGACAGTCCGCTCCAGCTTCCATTCTCATCTCCATCCACACCGGAGTGGCAGCAGCGGCCAGCCAGTGCTCATCACGCCGACCCTTCCACCCACAAACATCACTCCGGTGTCGCCCTTCGAAACCGCCATCTCAGTTTCCCGGATTCGAGAGGGGAACCATACCCTTCCCCACAGTCGAATCGTTTTCTCCTTGCATGGAGAAAGCAACCTTAGATCCCATCAGAATGGTGGAAATCCCGACAACTATGGTCTTTGCCGCAGAGCAAAAGATCATCCGCCAACGAGGCAAATGCACCGGGAAGTGAGGAAATTTCGAGCGAGGCAAGAAGCAAAGGGCCCGAGGGACAACAACCAGGGGAGGAGATAGGACCTAGTGTAGGTTTGATAGAGATGCTTCGACCAATCCACTCATTCAACCAATAAATTTCTGTCCTTTTTAATGAAATAAAACTTGTCGCCAGTAATTCTTTTGGGCCTGACAACGGTACTCCTGAATCCTTCAAGAACTTCGTTATTCAGTACGGGCCTTATTGTCAAAGATGAAAGACGTCGGGACGCCTAGCGTTTCTAATGATATGGATCTCATTGGAATGATCAGCCTCGGCCACGGAAGTTCAACTGTTTTATTTCTTTCATATTCTCAGAGATGTCTGAGGTGCTGCTCGTGGGGACAGATCTCAATATAAAATTCAGCCATGTAAACTCAGGTAAAAGAGTGAAAACAAGCAAAAAGTGTCCGTAACCAGATTCGAACTGATGGCTCTTCGGTGAGAATATTCATGCACGAGGACATGAGCGACCACAACGAAGTGATTTAACCCCTAATCGATACAGACCTCTGATTTCTTTTGCATTTTACTTTTATGAGCGCTTCTGAATTTACAGGAAGTCCAGGAAAGCGCCTCGATTGCTTCCGCCAAGTCCGCTTGCTGGTGCCGAAATTTATCAAGGACCACGGCGGGAACGGCATGTTCCACGGCTGTTCACGGCATGGTCTCGGCACCGGCCGTGTCCTCGAGCGCTTGACCGTCGGTTGGAACTTGGTGCAGTCTTTCTCATCTCACGGCACAGGGTTGCAGAATGGTTTGACTGCCCGATTGTCGCAATCTTCTATGTGGCGAATGTACTTTGCAGAAGCAAAAATGCAGTTGGATTTTGGTTGGATTCTTCTGGACTTCGAAACTTTCGACTGCCATCAATCGGGTTTCCCAATGACCGTGACTCTGGGCCGCTTGAGAAGACATACGTAGATCATGGTTCTAACCAAGACATTCTCATGAATGCCTCATGTCTATCTCTTCTTTTTCTCCTTCATGAATTCAATTCAAGGCAAGTCTTGGCATTGGAAACGAAACCACGCCTACAACATCGGATAAAATGGAAATGTCAGTGTCCAACTCTCCTCCCTGTTTTTTCAGCACCGACATATTGACAGCGGATGACCGGAAGGATCGGTGACTCGGCCTATTTCCTTCCGAATCACAGTCCTTGCAGTCCGGATGTAAAAAGCGTTATCCAGCATTTAGCCCATGCCGTGTTTCAACTAGCAAGAGCGAAGGAGAATGCGGTACGCCGGTATCCATAGACCAGATCACCCAGCCATTGCCGCAGTGGGAAAAGGAAGCATCTATGGGCTAGCCGTGTATTCAGCTGGACATGAGATATACAACGGAGATAATCAATTGTTCACCCATCCAGATGATCCGTTGTGATGGCCATATAATTACACTGGGTAGTCCTAAATGTACGGTGCCGACATCACACCTACAGCTTCCCTCTTCTGTGCATAGCACCGAAAGAACTCCACTAGACGATCGACCGGCCATGTCAATACTTCTTTGGGCGGTTCGTCCGTCGGGCGTTGCTAATTATGTCTAGATGCCAGTGGGGCACATGGGAGATCTCATGGACTCTGCACAATACAGTGGGGCGTACTATATGGACTCTTCAAACGCAAATGAAGTATGAACATATGTACATGCTTTCGAGTCTGAGCTTGAAAGCAAATGTAAGAGATGTGTATTTTTTGTTCAGATACTTGGTTCTAACAGATCGTTTGTGTGAGTCGGAGCAATACTGGAGATATAGGTACAAGAAAAGGGCCGTAAAAGGCTAGTTACATAGGAAGTTAATGTAGAGAAATTGTGTATCAGAAAAATAAGATGTGTCGTTTAATATACTCATTCCAAGAGAGCCTCATGGATCATGCTCTCCGCAATTCTGAGTCTGAAGTTGACTTTGCAATGTGGTGGGAAGCTAAAAGCAAAGGAAACATATTGAGCTAGTTTTCGGAGGTGACTGTGAGTCGTAACGGTCCACATACCTGACCATGGCATTCGTGTATTCGAGATGACTATCAGCGGTCAGTTTTTGACCGTTTGCGTCGACGGGATCGACAATGTCATAGGCCGACAGCATATGCGCAGCGCATATGAATAACATATCACGCGCCATCACTAGTCGAGTTTAAGAAAACGTCAGTCACCGATAGAAAATGTTGCAAAAAAAAGAGCAGACTAACATCTTCCGGGGCACGCACGACGTCCAAACCCAAACGCCAAGTCGATATCCGAAAGATCAGCGTTGACTGACCCGTCCGGCTTCACGAACCTCTCTGGGATGAACTTATCAGTATCAGGACCGAAGATGTTCTCATCATGGAGGATAGCCCATGCATTGGGGATCATGATCGATCCCTTTGGAATGTGATATCCCTCATACGCATCGTCCTGCGTCGAGAGGTGATAGATCGCGAAGGGGGTGACAGGGTGCCATCTCAAGACCTCATTCACGATGGCGGAGAGGTAGGGCAGGTGCGGCATGTCGGTGAATTCGGGGAAACGGTCTCCGCCGATGAGCTTGTCGATCTCTGCTTGAGCTTTCTTTTGCACGTGTGGGTGTAAGGCCATGGCGAGTGCAAAGTTGTGTAGAGCGCAGACGGTCTGTAAATAGAGGTCAGCAACCAGTCAAGCTGAGGGAACAGTTCGGCGAGCACGCGTATTTACCGTATCCGCCCCTCCGAGATACGCATTTCCCAATACATTTCGCATCATGTCGATCTCACTCTGGGAGGTCACAGAGCCGTCTTGTACCGCGTAGAGAACCTTTGACCCGACAGACGGAACAGCAGTGCCCATTTGCTGTCGTTGGTGTTATAATGAGTCACGGTATAAAAACATGCCCAGTTGGAAGAGTACATACGACTTGTCTTTGAACCTCTTCAAACGGTGCCATGACAAGTGCGCGGGCAAGGGGCTTCCCCTTCTCTGCCACTTTGTGGAATTGAACACCAGGGAACCATTTGGGCAGGTGCTTCAAGGATGGGAAAACATCGACTAAAAGGACAACGTTGAACACTAAATTTGAGACAAGGTCAACTGAAAAAACGGACCTAGATATCCACCCTTCGCCACATCAGCAAAAATGGCGTTGATTCCCTCGGGGATTTTGATAAAAGGATGCTCAAAGTTTTTGGGCGTGATTCCATACGTAATCGACAAAATGGCGTCCACGGCAGCTCTGGTGAGAAATACGGATTAGATGGCAGAATCGGGGAACGTGATAAAATGTAATGCACAGTCGGAGGTCACCTTCGTGGTCCGTTGTTGTCAGCAAGCGACCTAGAAGACGACGAGCGGCTTGAACCTCGTGCCCTTTGTTCAATGTGCTCGCGTCCGCCGTGTCGAATTCGCGTCTGAAGAAACGGCGATGCTCTATATTTCTCGTTAGGAGTTGCTTAGAAGTCAAGGGAAAACGACCAGTACCTTTCCATTGATCAGTATTGTTCATAAAAGGGATAATCCACGATGTCCCGATCCTGGTGAATGTTTAATGAGTCGGTTTGGAAGGTAGAATCAAAATTTAATTACAGATCATTCAGCATCGTTGAGTGGGGTCTGTAAGCGAGGTTCTTGAGTTCGTGAATGGCCGAAATGAATAGTAAATATTACCTGTCAGAGTAAATACTTGCACGTTTCACAAGCAGGTCTTGAATCGCTTTCGCCGAATTCAAGATGAACATCCGTGTTCCTGGGACTTTCAAGCTCAGGATATCGCTATCTATTGAAGAAATAAGCCACTGATACTGCTTGATTTTCGATGAAAGGACGTACTGTACTCCTTCCCCCATTCCAGGTAGACTTTCCACGATTCCCTCTGCGGGAGGTCGAAGATGTTTCCTACAATGGGGTAACCTGGAGGACCAGGTGGTACACTTTTTCGCTTCTGACGCAAGGCTACGAGAATGGCCACAAGTGACACGAGTCCAATCGTTGTCAGATTGAGGGGGGTAATTCCAAGTGAAGACTCCATTGCGGCTGGGGGTGGAGGCGAAAGAAACGAAAGAGGTGGGGATTCTGGGTGCGTTTGACTCAGCGACTTTTGAAAGTTTCGGTCCATGTCGATATCACCATTTGAGCGCTCTCAGGAGTCGCAGAAACATTCCTCAAACTCCAATGTTAAACCGTGCTCTTCGGGTCCATGGTTTGATTCGTAGGGCGACCCAGTTCGTTCCCGGAAATGATCTACAAGGATCTACAATGGATGATCTGCAGAAGGGTGGTTGTGTCTTTGAAGTGACAGTGTAATATTGAATAGCTACCTGTCAACGCTGTCCTTCTCCAACGGAACTTCCATCTCAACGACCATGAGACCAAATAGCAAACATCCGTATGTGGCCGTGGCAGTGTACTTCCATTTGATGGTCATAACTTTGTGCCCCTAATTCGAAGTAAGGCGAGGACAGCCTGGACAGGCATGGATATCGACGAAGAAGGCATTGGGAATCTGGGATTTGCATTTTTTCCCGATAGAAGTCCGTAAGCGGAGCGCTTGTTTGAGCAGGGAAGAAAGTTTCGTTGCTCGCCTTTGGCGCAATGAGGGCCGAAATTGGCGGGCGGTGCCGAAAATACACAGGAAATGATCTGGCAGGTTCCGGCCGGGGACTAACCTCAAGTCGCAGATCTCTTCGTCACCACTTTCTCTTGACCTTCTCACCAATAATTTCTCTGACAAGCCTCTGATTTTGATGTATACTCCAAGTAGAGTTATTTGCCCAATGTTTTGGGACCGGAAAAATTGAATATCGAGAATAGCGTCGTTACCTTCTCAGAGGCATTTTGAATGTGATCGCTTCGCAATTTTCAATGCTCAAAAGTTATCAATCCAAACAAAGTTTATCGCCCTCAAAATGGCCGATATTCGTCCATTGTGTGCTTAACGTCATCGATTTTTTATCTAACACGCTCAATGGTAGTGGACGACAACGGGCATAAAGTGTTGTATATACTGTGGCTCGTGTCCTTTGAAATTACTTCTTACTCAACGATTCTTGACAGTGCTTCAAGGCAAGGTGGATGCGATGACAAAAGGATAAATTGGGAGGCAAGATGTACGTCTATTTGACAACTATTAAACGCCGAATTTTACTGTGAGATTAGGCCTGCTTTACTGGAGTGATAGGAGACAGGTATCCTGCACGATCGTGTTCTGCAACCATGTTGATCATGGGAATGGTAGAAGTTCCATCGCCCTATTTTTAAGGTGTTAGCTCCGTGTTAATGTAGGAAGTCATGATCCACTTACGCAAACAACATGAGGGAATCCAAGATCGAAAGTCTCGACGGACTCCAAGTACTTGATTTGCTCGGCCGAGAGCGAAATGGTGAGGGCCTTGATGTTGTTGTGTAGGTGTTCGACCTTCCTTCCGCCAACGATGGGGAAGACGAAAGGCGCCTTGTGCTGGATGTAGGCGATAGCCACGGCCGGGACACCTTCAGGGCCGAGGCCGACCTCCTTTGCGACCTTGGCGAGAGCAGCGGAGTACTTCTTCTCCTTCTCACCACGCTTCCAGCCCGAGTCGTCCAGCTTGAGATCGCGTCCGTTTTCACCGCTCTTCTCGCGCTTGGCTTCTTCCTCATCAGAACGGAGCTTGCCAGATGCAAGAACGTTCCAGGCGGTCAGAGCCATGCCATGTTCACGAGCCATGGGAATGATGTCGCGCTCAAAGGCACGGTCCATGACGTTCCAGCAGCCTTGGTAGACAGCGAAGGGGGTCAATGCGTGGTCTTTGGCATACTGGTTGGCTTGGGCGACGATCCAGGCGGGTGTGTCCGAAATACCCTATAATTAGACAACATGAATGATAAGGATATGGAATCGAGTCGAGACAACGCACCAAGTACAAGACTTTTCCAGAAAGAACTAGGGCGTGCAAGTTACCCATGACCTCTTCGATGGAGGTTTCCCAGTCCCAGAAATGGACGTAGAAAACATCGACGTAGTCAGTTCGGAGGGCCTTCAAGGAATTCTCCAACGAAAGACGCATGGATTTTGCGTTGTTTCCGTGGTAGACGATCTTCTGCTTTGCGTTCGGGTCTCCGAGCTTGTAGTTGAAAGAGTACTAGAAAAAATACAATGAATATCCGTCATTTGATCGGAGCGCCGTCGAGACTCACTTTGGTGGCGATAACCATCTGGTCGCGAATGCCACGAGCCTCCATCCATTCTCCGATGAACTGTTCAGAGGTTCCGTTTTGGCTGACGACAATGAGGATCAAGTATCGATGTGATGAGTTACAGTACTCACTAGTTGTTGGCAGTATCGATGAAGTTGCCTCCTGCTTCGTAGAATGCGTCAAGGAGCTTGAAGCTGCTGTCCTTGTCCATATCACCCATTCCGATATGCCTCCAGACATCACCGATGCTCATGCCACCGAGAACGAGGGGTGAAACATGGATACCGGCTTTCTTGGAGAAAGGACGGTAGCGTCCCAGAGGGGTGGGCGCTGGTGGTGCGGGTGGGATGAAAGACATTTCAAGTGGTTAGAGTTGGTTTAGAGTTGTCAGAGAATCTATCGAGTATTCGATGAGATGGCGTTAGGTATCGCTGATTGAAAGCTTATATACCTTTTTGAACAATCACATCGCTGGAAGAATGAAGAGCGGAGCGGACGTATTCTCTGTTTGGTCACTGCTATTGTCCTGATTATTTGGTCTATGACATAGTCCAATCGATTTCCCACATATGTCGCTCGCTTCAGAACTGCATACTTTTGAGCGACCATAAGCGATTTTACAAGGGGTTGACCCGGGTAAGGCATGCTACGTATGGGTAAGGTAGTATTTAGATGAGTACTGCCGTGTTCGGTCTTCTGCCGATTCCCGAATCCCCTAATCTTTCTGGCCCCAATTATCAATGATTCAGTCACGATATTCACGAAGAGGGCCAATCTTGACACTGATATCATCGCCCACGATCAGAAGTTAATACTTTCGCTTAAACACTGAAGCTAGCGACGCACACAGTCAACTGACTCTACTGTTTCTTTACAAAGATTCCGGAGAAAGTTGGTTTCCACTGTCCCCTGAGCAGTCAGAGCAGTTCTGCATCTGACTTGGAATAGGTTCTATATGATATCATGCATCATGCATCATGATTCAACCTCAATTCAATGAAACAGCTGGTTCCATGCTAATCCTCGCGTGGGCGCACGGAATGAGCGCTGAGCACCGATGACACGCAAAGCAATGAGCAGCCTGGTTTCCTACCATTATGGTGCTTCTTCTAAGGATTTTCTTTCGAGCTTCGAAATCAAATTCAAGGCTTGTCCTATTTCTACAATGCTGTCATTTCAGGATACAGATCCGCAGTCCAACGTAGCATTACACTTAGTATGTATGCCTAGTACTCATACACATGTCGTTGTAATAATCATGATCGTGGATGTTGCGTGGATGCCTTGTTGATAACGGGCATCGGTAATGACATTAATGACGGCACGCAGACCACAACGGCACGACGTCGTCCGAAAGTCCGCAGCGTCGGAATGACAAATCGTGCCGTTAAGCCGAACGAGAACGAATTTATTCAATACCTTTGGAACCCCTCGTTAGAAATGCATTCAAGTAACCTGCCACAATCAGGGGGCATACACCATTACATTTCGTCCGCTCAACCATGCAATACTGAAAGAGGGTTCTTTTAAGTTTGTAGAATAAGTATCAGGCTGCTGCAGGACTGAGGTCCGGGCTTCCGGGCGCTAAAACCCTCGCCCCGATGTCAGGTGAAGTATTGAACCCCTTTCACGTAACGGTGCTCATGTGTCATCTTCGAAATCACCTATTGAGCATAACTGATAGAAAGTGTTGCTTAGAGTTTCCCTGGAAATATCGGCCTTGAGGCCTTGAGGCAGTATGGAGAAATTGAGACACTAAATCGTATTCTAGCGGAATTTAAAAATACTTAATGGCAACACTACAAGACACCTAAACTATTTTCTAACAGTACGATTACTCCTTCAAAGCGAGGGAATCCTTGAAAGGGGGCTTTACTTCCACGATGCGCGTTTCCTTCACCACCATGTTTTGTTTCCCGAAATAGCGCTCGGTGACGAAGCTCCAACTGTTCCGCATGATGATTCAATACAAGTTGGCTGTGAGAAAGCTTGAAGCATTACGTACGCATCATTTCCTCTGACCCAGTCGCCGAAGGCCTGTAGTGCTCTAAGGCCATCGACAGAGAATGCAGGATCGGAACGAGTCTTCAAGTCACGTTGAGCGTCGAGGAGTTGCAGAGTCAGGGACTCGCAGAACCCTGCGACGAAGTCCGCAGCAGACTGCAAGTCGACGCCTTTGGACTTCATGATGACTGTGACGACATTAGCGCCACCGTGCCCCTTGGACTGTTCCATGTTGTATGAGAAAAGGTCCTTGGGAAATATACCTGTCAGTCCCCTGTCCCAAGAAAACATCACCGTGAGATACTCACATTGGCCCAGAAGACTAGATCCATGGCAGCATTGTAGCCGCTGATGAAGACTGGATCCTCGTGAACGTACTCTGGCAAGTCGAGGCCAAGACAGTACTCGACGAGGTCGAAGCAGGTCCGGACAGCACTAGTCTCACGTCGGAAGTGAATATAGCCATTGATGTCCAGGACTTGGTTCTTCTCACGAAGTTCGGCCTCGGTGCCCACTATCTCGACGTACTTGCAAAAGTTTCGGATGAAACGACGAGCCACGTTAGGTCCGCATTTGTCGATGTGTGCAAGTTGGAAGCTGTGTATCGCGAGGTTATTCTTGGTCAATGTCTGGAAGAGAAATGAAGCTCGTACTCTCTCATCATGTGGCAAATCCATGAGCCGTCATCATAAGACCTATTGTGAAGGGTGCGGTGGACGATTCCAGCTGCCTTGACAGCCTCTTCACCGGATTCGGTATCTGTGAACTCGTCATAGAGCCAAAGAATGTTCGCCTTAGTGGGACATCATGGTCAGCACATCAGTTGCATGGAAAAAGGTCAGAAAACGTACCAGGTCCATAGTGGCCAGCAACGTAGAGGGGCCCGCATATGGGAAGACATATGCAGTTGACAACTCGAACTCACAATTGTCCATGAACGCCGTCATTTTTGGGCCACAGACAATATGTGTGTATTTGTTGATCCATGCTCGCGACTTGGGTCTGACGGCGCTGTAGTTGGGGTTTGTCCCATTGTCTGGCAAGACGGAGAACGTCTCGTCGAGACGGGGGAGATAGAAGGTCTGGGGAGAGGTCTTGATTGGCATGATGAAGGGGGGATAGCGCAAAGTGTAGCCTTTCTGCTAACTCAGGAATTGTTCTACAGCTTTTATAGTCAATCGAGATCAATACCTTCAAGTTAAATATATTTATCTTTCAATTGGGAAAGTAATACTGCAAAATAACTCACGGAGCCCGCGTATATAGGAATATTCTCGTCTTAATGGAGGTCTTTCTTTCTCCTGTGCTATCTCACTCCAATGGAAAAGTGTCGGAACGCACATCTACAACGCAACAAACACTATACTTGATCTCAGTAAACGGCCGGTGAAACCTTTCCAGGAAGTTGTCCTTGCTTCTGACATCGAAGGTTGAAATGCTGTCCCACACGGGTCACAATATGTCTGATGGACCATAAGAATTCACGACAGTGATTAGGAGCTTTCACCACAAGGCGACGTTGTCACCCAATTTCCATACATTCTATCGTAAAGTGCGACTGCACATGCGTTGAGCTCCAAGATAACCTGATGCAATCCGATTCCTATCTCTTAAGCCGTAAGGAAGGCGCTCATGGGGAACCGTTGTTGATTGTTTTCGTGAACGGAGTCGTGTTGAGATTTATAAGAACACACGATGATCGTGCGATGATTCTGCATCTATGAACAACCTGTAAAAGTAAAAGAGAGACTTGGTGGATGGTTACAGTATTGACTTGTGTCGGAACCAATAAGACGAAAATGATAGACAGTTAGCAGTTAACACAAGCATCTCCCGATAATGAGGGAGCCAAGACACCGACCTGTCTGTATTCTACAAGAATCAATTGTATGGTACTGCTTGTGAGTGGTGCAATACCTCTTCACTCGGGACCACGGTTTCTTCCATGCTAGAAAAACACAGAACCTCCTGTGTTGAATAAGGATCTTTTCAAATCCAAAAGCAGCCCATTCAAACGTGGTTCCGATAATGAAGGCATAAGGTGAGAAAAAATGAGACGTTATGGACGAGGTGCACAGTAAATGCATTGTCGAGCTTGAGGCTCAACGCACGCACCCCCCTAAGAGTACTTGAGGAAAAACCATCGACTTGGAACACATGGATGGCTTTCCGGAAATTTAGACGCCGATTCTGTATATCCTCCGTTCATCAAGGAAAACGGTCATGCCGCGAACCTTTATCATGTTCGCTTAGAGACGCAAATCATCGTGATAGACCTTAAATCTCTAATCTTAATGGAAGGCTGTATGTTGTCCGAATGTCTAAATGCGACATGTCGTCCGGCGCTAAGCGAACCCAAGCAAACTGAAGCAAACTGGTTTGTGTCCATTCTATTTTTGGACATCCCTAGGCCCTTTCCTTGCGACTTCACAAAATTCGAAGGTGTCCGGAGATTTCTACGGGAGTATGTAGAATGAGGCCAAGGAGTTAGATACATCAACCCCACGAGTCTAAGGTCGAGACATACCATGCATGTACCGGAGATACAGACTTCTGTGAATCAGACTCTCATTCTGTAAGTTCCGTGGACATCTATCGTGCCCAGAAACGACATTTTCGTCGAAGTTCTTTGTCTCCTATTCAACAGAGAATTTATTCCTGATTATCCGTCTCCTGATTTCACGGGACCCCTGTCAATACCCTGAGTAACGGGAGATAGACAGACCTATTTAGACACTATCGTATGCCGCAAAAACTTACACCCCAGTTCCTTGAATCATTGGAATTTTACTGCAGCAATGACTTCCCAGCCCTTAGACCCTCGCTTGGTTGCGATTGCAGTTCTTACTCTGCTGGCCACGGCATTCGCCTTCAGAAAAAGAAAGGCCTCGCCACCAGGTCCTCCCGGCCTGCCATTCTTTGGCAACATGTTTGACATGCCGAAGAAAGAGGCCTGGAAAGCTTACCTCGAGATGGGTAAACAATATGGTAAGTAGATATTCCCAGAATGAAATCCTTCTAGACACTAAACTTCACTCCAGATAGCGACGTCATCAGCCTGAAATTCCCCGGAACGCAGTTCGTGATTTTGAACAGCGCGAAAGCAGTGAACGATCTTCTCGTGAAGCGCGGGGGTATCTACTCCGACAGACCACAGTCCACCATGCTTTACGATCTGTGAGTACATATTTTACTGTGGTATCAATTTTGTAGCTCAACCTTTTCCTAGCATCAAAACACAGTGGTTGATCGTGTTCATGAACAGCGGAGAGGGGTGGAAAGGTATTTGAAACTCCGCCCAGTATGTGGCAAATTTAACGAACTCGAGGCCTTTCCAGAACATAGACACATCTTCAAACGTGAATTCGACACACCGGAGTCAACAGCAGTCAGCCGAGTCCATGAACTACAGGCCGCTCGACGCCTCCTTCGTCGCTTGTTGACGAGCAAAGACTATGAAGGAGAACTCAGACTGTAAGCCACTTTCACCAATGAACAAATTCGGCGTACCAACCAACCGTTGTTTCGTCTTTAGCGCTGCGGTGGACTCTGTCTTGTCTATCACATACGGCATCACCCCAACCTCGTTTGAGCATCCTTTTATCCAAGTTACTGAAGCAGTGAACAAGATCTTCGCCGACGTGGCCAAGGGTGGATACTTAGGTCAGTTCAGGCATGGCACCCCTTGACGACCTCGACGCTGAATCATCATTTTCAAGTTGACATTTTCCCCTCTTTGAAGAATCTCCCGAAATGGATTCCCGGGCTCCAATTCCACGAGATTGCTGACCGTGGCCGACCACTCGCCAAGTCTGTTGTCACAGGGCCATACGCAGAAATTCAGGCGCAAGTCGTGAGTAGACTGCGTCTGCACCCAATCCCGACCTTCCTGATCCTTTTTGTAGGATAACGGTACAGCTGCTCCATCAGTCGCGTCAAGGTTCCTCTCTTCTCTTCAAGACGGTGAAAAACTCAGCAAGAGCGAAATCGAGTCAACAAGAAACGTCCTCGCTAATGCATACCTTGGTGAATATTTTCCTTCTTTTGTTGGCATACATGTTAATCTGATGTCCATGTTACCTTTCGTACAGCTGGCTCTGATACTGTAAGCATTACTTTTTCATCCACCAAAAAAATCATTTAGCTGATGGACTTTGCAGAGCATCTGCGCGCTTTACAACTTCGTTTTGGCCATGGCGACATATCCTGAGGTTCAGAAAAAGGCTCAAGCTCAACTCGACGCAGTCCTGGGTGGGAACAGGCTTCCCGAATTCTCCGATTTCGAAAAGGTGCCTTATCTCTCTGCCGTCGTCAACGAGGTATTCCGCTGGCAAGCTGTGACTCCCTTCGCCGTGTACCATCTTTCGACGGCGGATGATTCCTACAATGGATATTTCATTCCAAAAGGCTCGGTCATCGTTCCAAATGCATGGGCCATCCTTCGCGACGAAAAGATCTTCGGCCCAGATACTGACAAGTTCAGGCCCGAACGATTCATGAAGCCAGGAGCAACTGCGGCTCCTGATCTCTCCCTGGTGGATATCGCATTCGGATTCGGAAGACGTGCATGCCCTGGACGATGTAAGCTGATCGCGGCTCTACTTTGTCGTGTTGACCCTGCTAATCAACCTCCTACAGTCATCGCTCGCGATACGATTTGGATCATGGCTGCCTCCATTTTGGCAGCTTATGAAATTACGAATCCCAAAGACCTTGACGGAAACCCAATCACACCCGACACAGAGCTTGAATTTACAAACGCGATGATCAGGTCAGTAATATCCACCCACGCCATTCACAGAATGTCTAATCACCTCAACCGTTTTACTACAGCTTCGCTCCACGCTTCAAAGTTGACATCAAACCTAGAATCCCAGCCTCCGTCATTCAATATGGCGTTACCAACGAGTAAAGAACTTTTCCCCGTTTCTCGGTTTTGTGGTGTTTCCCTCCGGATAGGTCTAGAATGTTATATAGTCTTAATTCATTCAATATTATTCAACAAATACAATTTTCTTTTCTTTCTTTCTTTCTTTCTACTGTCCGATGAGAGTGAAAATGAGTCAGCCCAGTTCCAAAAAATCCATAAGGTTATCAGCGGCGTAAATCAGGACTCCACGACTGCAGTTTCGAGAATTTTTATTGAGCAAACTAAACATGGCTTCCTTATGGCAGCATCCTCCTTTTTTAACCCTACCGTAATCCTGAAGATCATTGACGTCTTCGAGACCGTTTCAAATAGGCTCAAGTAGGTTACCTCCGCGATTGCGGGGTCGTTTGTTTACATGTCGACATGATGCATTGGAAACACGTTCTCATTTTCCCCTAAAGTTAGGCCAATGTCCGAGAATGTAGACGGACAGAATAATTATGCATCCGGGACTGAATGGGAAAGAAGATCTGCGGAAGTGCTCTCAGGAGACTGTAACGGTCATGCACCACTAGACAAGGGTCAAGACCAGTCAGGACCTGAGGCGATCGTCGTTCCAATATGGTTTTCAGGATCTTGTAAACATCAACGGTGATCTCATCACTTTAAACGTCCGTCGGACGCACTGCTTGTACTTCATCAGAAAATGCCAACGGGCGCCCCAAAACCACACGAGTTCATGGAGCCTGCTCATATTACAAGCCCGAAAAAAATAATTCGGGACCTCTGCTTAGTCCCCATACGACAAATACAATTTGAAGGATCGTGTCAAGTCGTCTGCTCCGCCAAATCTTTGTCTTGAACACGCTGGGATTCATCATTTAACACATATATGACCGTGCCACTCCGATGCGCAATTCTCCGAACAACACTGCGGATCCTGAGTACGGACATATTCTAAGAGATTATTGATTTTCCAGAAAGACCCAACGATCTCTCAGCCCACCCAGTTGGCCATTGGGATCATGTACTTTACTCGGAACCTTGGAGGGTGGCTCTTTTTAGCGCTTGTTCCGAGATCGTTCTATTTTTAGCCGGTTCCACGACTTCTATTTTTAGGCTCTTCATTCATGATCGGCTGAACCCCAGGTAAACTTCCAAGTTCACTGGGCGATCCCTTCCATGCGTCTCCATTTTTTTTTTCTTGACGTTTATTTATGAGCAAAAATTCTGGAATCTGGACGCATCTCGGGCGTGCTGCTGATTCTTAGCAGTAAATAGGAATCCCCAATGATTCGGAAGACACCGAAATCGGCGGCATGGATTTGTATGCAGGGGGCCCCTTTTCGGATTCCGTACGTTCAGGACTTGGACTTGTCGTTGTTGTCGTTGTTGTGTTGTGACTTGGTGAGCTGGACGACAGGCTGAGGAAGATCGTCTCATCTCATCTTTTCACTCGTTCAGCGTTTCGCGTTTCACCCTTGTGCGAGCAGGGGCTGGTCGTGTCATGCTACGGATCCCCCTCAAGTTCCTCTCTTCACCCACCGGAGTGACGAGATGCGTTATACTTATAGGGGTAGAATAGAATGGACGATGCGGCTCACTGGTAAGAATATAAAAGCCAGAGACTCGCTGTAACGAATATTCAGCAAAGCACCTCACTCCTGCTACAGCTACAGCTACAGCTTACAACAATCTTCACCTTGCAAATGAAGGTCATCGCCCGTCTTCTCCCATTCGTTCTCGTCGCCGTCGCAGCTGTGACGCAGACCCCTGCTCAGAAGGCTTGTAGTCTCATCCAGCAGGCGCTTCCTGGAGCTGTGTTCTTCCCGGGTATGTGGTACTAGCCTCTAGGCGGAATGGACTATGGGATTTTGCTATGGCTTTATTGATGGGTCGTGTACAGGATCGACTCAATACGCTGATGATATCTCGCATTTCGAGTACTCCAGCACACAAAACGCGACTTGCTCCGTCGAGCCCAGCTCTCCACAGGACATCAGCACGATCGTGAGTCACGCTATCCTCCTTACGCTTAACGTTAACACTCAACTCACCGCCCCCACCCACCCATCCATCCATCAAATCATCCAGCTCAAGATCGTCGGGCGAGACGACATCCGCTCGCCCTTCGCCGTCAAGTCCAGCGGCCACTCGACCAACGTCGGCTTCAGCTCGACGACCGGCGTCCAGATCGTCACCACCAAATTGCGGACGACGACGTACGACCCGAAGACCCAAACAGTCCGCCTCCAGCCGGGCAAGGCGTGGGATGAGATCTATGCGGATCTGGAACCGTATAACGTCACCGTCGCTGGAGGGCGTGTTCCGGGTGTTGGTGGGTCTTTCTCTCTTTATGTCAAGGTTGGACCGTGGACTACCTCTGACCATTACCTTCCTTTCCTTCCAGGTGTCGGACTCGCTCTAGGAGGAGGCTACAGCTGGGTGACAGACCAAGTCGGTCTGAGCGTCGACAACATCCTCGAAGTCGACCTCGTCCTCCCCAACGGGACCTTCGTCCAAGTCAACCAACAGAACCACCCGGACCTCCTCTTCGGGCTGAAGGGAGGCCTCAATAACTTTGGTATCGCCACGACCTTGACGTTCAGAGCCGTGCCGTTGGGCGCTGTGTGGGGTGGTGTGATCTACTTCCCTGCTTCTCAGAAGGCTGCGGTGTCCAAGGCGCTATCGGACTTTAGCTTGAATAATACGAATGAGAAGTCCCAGATCGCTGCTGCGTATGTTAATACGGGAGATCCTAGCACGGTATGTCCTTCATTTCTGGACTAAAGGTATGGATACTTATCATGCGACGTACTTGTAGGCGATTTGGCAAGTCATCTTCTTCCACGGCGCTCCTGAGCTCCCAGCCGAGTTCCAGCCGTTCCTCAGCATCCCAAACACCTCGGCCAACGTCTCCGTACGCAAATTCACAGACTTCTTGGCCACCATCAACGTCGTCCAGACGTACGTGCTCTCTTTTCCCATTCCTCTCACTCAACGCTAACCATCATCACCATCAATCATTCACAGCGACTCCTACTCCCGTGGGATCTCCCACATGCTCCCCGTGATCAAATACACCCCCAAAATCATGTCCGCCATCCAAACCGAAGTCGACGCCGCCTTCGCCCAAGCCAAAGCCGACAACAAATCCATCACCTCCTCCCTCCTCGGCGTCGAGCCCTTCTACGGCGCCTTCAACCACAGCACGGGCCCCTCCGCCTACCCACACGACCCCGCCCGCCAAGTCACGCCTTGCAACCCCTGGCTCACCTACTCCGACCCGGCCGACGACGCGTATTTTAATACTGCCCTTTGGAATTTGGCGAATAGGGTCCAGGCGGTGGCGGTGGCGGAGGGACAGAGCAAGTGGAGCGATATTAGGTATGTTAATTATGTGTTGGGGAATACGCCGTTGGCGCAGGTGTATGGCGATAATTTGCCGGCGCTTCGTGCGCTCAAGCAGAAGGTCGACCCGAAGAACGTTATGGGACTTACGGGTGGATTCAAGTTCTAGAGGTCCTCCTCCTCCTCCTCCTCAAGTTGGCGGGGTGGGCAGCGGGCTAGCCTATATAAACTACCAAAAATTCCAAGACCTTAGTTTAATTTTCTATCTTATTAATCTTCCACTCTTTCTCATATAAAACCCCAACCATCTTACTTACTTACTTCTTATACTACTGGTACACGTAGAACAGTAGCTTCCAAAAAATATTACGTGTTTTCCGAATTGAAGTTGGTTTGTGCTCACTTTAAATAAGGAACTTGCCAGGCTGAATGCAGCCCGGCGCTTAGCTCGTCATGCTTTTTTTGCCATCGCCCAGTGGTCTAAGAAACTAAAATACAACAAACACGACGTCGATAGAGATGTGGTCTATAACTAAGTATGATACTAAGATACAAGTAACTATTATAAAGAAATAAATAAAATAAAGTACACCAAGTGAGTAAGGAGGTACGTATGTAGATAACTAAAGAATCCAGGATTCTACTTTTCTTCGCTTCGCTTCTCATCGCATCATCTCTTCCTCAGCCCTAGACACGACGTCCCTCACCCACCTCTCCGCCTCCTCATCCTCATCCCCATCCACCTTCCCACCTCCACCTCCACCCCTACCCCTACCCCGACCCCGACGCCCAGGAACCCTCAGCGCCCAAACAGCCCTCTCCAACAACCTCTCCAACGGCACACGCTCATAGACAAACCCAAACGGCCTCGGCCGCTGTACGTGCTCCATCATGTGCATCGTCGGCATCGGGTATTTGATCTTCTTCTTGTCCTCACCACAATTCTCACCCTCGTCCTCGCCTGAGCCCTCGCCCAAACCCTGCTGGTGCGCCTGAGCCCGAGCCTGAGACTGAGCCCGAGCCTGAGACTGAGACTGAGGATCCGGCCCAGCTCTAAACCTGCCCCCCTCGCCAAGGATCGGATATACTCTGTCCCTCACACAAAACTCCTCCAACGAGACGTGCCAGAGGATATGATCGACGAGCTTCATGCCGAGCCTTGGTTTGATCGTTCTCGTTCGCGTTCTCCTCCTCGTGCTCATCCTCCCCGTCGTGCTCGTGCTCGTTCTCTTTCTCCTTTCGCCTCCTCCTCCTCCTCCTCCTCCTTCATCACCGTCAAGGCCAAGGAACCTCTCCATCCACGTCCCCCTCCCCTTCCCACGCCGCCCTTCCTCTCGTAGCCACCTTCTCATCAACTCAGGAAAGGATGAAGCCAAACGTTCACCACTACCGACACCGACACCACGACGAGGCCGCTCGACCCTCTCAGGCCTCCCCGCACCCGCCTCGTACCAGATCCGCTGGACGAGCGCCTTGACGATCGTGTAATACGTGACGTGGTTGATAACCTTTGTCTTTGTGTTCGCCCCAGAACCACCAGCGAAATGCCGTAAAACAACAAGCGCACCAGGGTAATCACCCTGCGCGACGAACGCGCGGAGGACGACGTTGAGCAGCTGTGTGTTTTTGTACGTCCCGCCTCCGCCTCCTCCGCTTGCGACTGCGCTTGTTGTTCTGCTTTGACTTAGAGATGAGGATGGAGATGAGGATGACGTCACGGGTGCGAGTGCCGAGGACGTTGACGTTGAGGTCGAAGTTGCTGATAGTGGGCGCGAAGACAACCCCAACCCCAGATCCCTCCGAAGCGCACGATAGAGCACCCTAGGCGACGGGATGCTGGTCCCCTCTTCCTCTTCCTCCGTCTCCTTTTTCTTCTTCTTATCACCAACCCTCTTCTTCTTATTCCTCTTCTTCTTCTCGTCATCACCCACACCAACACAAAGCTTAGGCGCATACGCCGGCACCCTCTCCATCCTCCCATACACGCTGAACAGGACGGCGTACATCCCCGGTCCGAGCTTGATCGGAGGAGGCTTCGTTTCTTTAGGTGGGGTGGAGATGGCTCTCGACTCCTCCTTCTCCGATAACTCCTCCTCCTCCTCCGACGCCGACTCCTCCGACAGCGAAGACAAAGAAGTAACTCCCCTCCAAACAACAAACGCCCCCTCCCAATCTCCCACACCCACAAGCTGCCTCGTCACCTCTTCCACCACTCTCCCTTGCGCCCTCATCCTCATCCCCGTCGTTGTCCCATTTTCATTTTCATTTCCACCGGCACCAAAAGCCATCCACACACTCAACCCCTCCAACACCCGCCCATAGCTCTGCGTATCCCACACCCTCGTCTGTCGAAGCGCGTGTAAGAACGCGAGGTAGGTTTCGGTTATGATTTGGTTTGGGTTTTGGTTCTGATTCTGCTTTCGGGTTTGCGTTTGCGTTTGCGTTTGCGTTTGGTTTTGCTTCGTCACCTTCACCTTCACCTTCCTCTTCCTCTCAACTGCCAGATTTTCGTTTTGTTCTTCCGGAGGTCGTTGTTGTGTAAGAGCGACGAGATGCGAATCCAACATCCTCATCGCGTCTTCCACGTTCCCAGCACGCGCAGCCGCTTCGACGAACATCGGTAAGAGCTTCAGAGGGGGGATGTATCCCTCCTTATCCTTATCTTCCTCCCTCTCCTTATCCCTATCCCTCTCCTCCTCCCTATCCCTCTCCCCTTCCCCTTCCCTATCCCCTTCCCTACCCCTCTCCACACCACCCCCCTCCCTCCCCTCCCTAAACCGCTCAACGACCCACCCCCACACCCTCCTCCCCTTCTCCGGTCCCAACGCGAGCCCCCTAATCATCCTCACCAACCCGGCAAGGTCTTCTTCCGTATACCCTGGCTCGCGCACGAGTTCGAGGAGGAGGCGGAGGGGCAGTGAGGGGTGCAGGTGGTTTGGGATTGGGTGTTGGTTTGGGGATTGGGTGTGTTGGGTGTGGGGTGCAGTAGGGGAGGAGGAGATGGTGGTGGTGGAAGAGGAAGAGGTGATGATGACCTCGTTTCCGGATCGCGATTGCCCGTATCGTTGTTGTTGCTGCTGTTGCTGCTGCTGGTACTGCTGGTGGTCACCACCCGCTTTCGAGACCTTCAAAGCCTGTACACGCGCACGTTGCCTCATCTTCGCTCTCGCCGTCATCGTCCCTCTCCTCCCTTTCTCCCTCTCTTGCACCTCCTCCGCTTCACCTTCCCCTTCCCCTTCCCCAAAATCAGCACCCGCACCCGCATCAGAACCAGAACCGAAACGCACAGCAGACCCCGTCTTCCTAAAAACGAAAAAAGGACTATACACACTCCCAACCAACACCAACAGCTTGCCCATCGTCCGGTTCGAGAGCACGTACCCGCGCGCCTCGATCTGGCGCAGGAGGAAGAGGATCTGGTGCAGGACTTGGGTGCTCATGTTCATGTTCGTGTTCATGTTCATGTTGCCGTTTTTGATGGTCTTGTTGATGCTGTTGGTGTTGGTGTTACTGTGGGTGTTGGCGTTACTGTTGGAACCCCCGCCAGATAACAAAGACAACAACAAAAGTCGTTTCCCACTCGCCCCCGCCAGCTCCTTCTTCTTCCCCTTCCCATCCACCTTCCCCTCCGCCTTCCCATCCACCGAACCAGAACCAGAAACAGATACACCCCCCAAAAGCCCCAAATACCAATCCAACACGCCCTCATACACCTTATGCGCCTCGCCCGGCGGACAGACGCCGGGTTGGGTGTGGTGTTTGAGCAAGACGCGGAGTTTGGAGGCGGAGAGGAGGGTGGGGAGGGGCAGGGTGGGGAGGGTTGATGTGAGTGTGAGTGGGAGGGTTGTTGGTGAGGAAGAGGTAGATGTAGATGTAGAGGTAGAGGTAGAGGTAGAGGTAGAGGTAGATGTAGAGGTAGACGTAGGCGTAGACGTAGAGACACGACCATCGGATATCGGCTGGTGCTCGTCTTTACCAATATCGACATCGACATCGATATCTTCATCTTCAATCACGTCGTCCGTCATCATCATCTGTTCCTTCCTTGTCCTTGGCTGACGACGACGACGACGACGTTGGTGGTGGTGGTAATGGTGATGGGGCAAGTCGCTCTCCGCAACGTTAACGACGGCCGACGAGTCCGAGTGCGCGTTGTCTGCTGAAGATGAGGATGAGGATGTGGTGGGTTTGGGGGCGGTATGGTCTTTCGCCGGAGTGGTAGTGGATGTAGCCGTGATAGTGGACGCAGACACAGACGCAGACCCGAACCTCCTCTTCAGCACCGTACGTTCACGATGGTGATGGAGCGTAATACCAAGAGCGGGATTCAGAAGAGGAAGAGGTGGAGGTGTAGGTGGGACGGTGGTCAATCCACCACACCTGTACGTTCTCCCGCTGACGCTGACACTGACACTGTATGTCCTTCGAGTTTGAGCGGGGAGTGTGTGTGTTTGTGTGGGTGTAGGTGTAGGTGTAGGTGGAAGGGTGAGTGTGGGTGTAGATGTGAGCCCGCGAAGCAGCCCATGAGGAAGACAGAGGCGTTGGCGGAGACAGATGGCAAGGGTGTTAGTGTTAGTGTTGGTATTGGCGTTGGTGTCGATGTGAGGTCGAGTCAATCTGACTGTTCTTATGACGCGCTGGAGCATAGGGCATGCGCACACATGGGAGTGGGGGGGAGGTGCACCGACTCTGACTCTGGGGGGGTACCACTGAGGCAGACGAGATCGACGCGGTTTCACAGTGCGAGTGAGTGAGTGAGTGAGTGCCTGAGAGCGTGTATGTATGTATGTGTGTCGAATAGAGTGTCCAAAGAAAGAAAGAGAGAGTCAAGACGGAAAGAAAAAAAATATTGCCTCATTACGTCATCAACCCACCTCCCCCTGCATTGGTCGCGGCTACAGACGGTAAAGGTCTCTCTACCCAAAATCTAGAGAAAAAAAAAAGGAATAAATTAACTAACTACGCGAACTGAATAAACTAAGGTTCTGTAAGTACCGAGTCGGATTACAACAACAACATGAACAACAACAAGCATTCTTTTAATAAGTAAGTATTTTGGACGTGTATAAAAAGGCGAAAGGCGAGAGGCGAAGATGAAATGAATAAAAAAAAGACAAAAAAAAACTAAGTACTAACAATAACGGAAACTGTCCAGCTCTCAACATCAACATCATCGTCCAACACCACCAAAAAAAAAAAAATCTCCCAACCAACAACTCCAACCAACGCAAAGTAAAAAACGTAACCCTCATCTTCATATCGGATTTGTTTCAGTGGTTTTTATGACAACCGATGTCCAGTGTTCGTCGTCGTGTTATCGAACTGTAAGGGTTCCAAAAAGAAAGCGTTAGTTTTTGTGAAAAAAGTGAATGAGAATGACGAAGGACGAATGATGAGAAACGAGGATGGAAATACATGGGAGAATATTGATGAAATAAGAGCCCAAAAAAAAAAAAAAAAAAAAAAAAAAGGAAACGATAGAAAACGTAAAAAAAGAAACGAAAGAGGAGCGAGAGCAAGACCAAAAACTAAAGCCTGTATAAAATCTTCCAATAAAAAAAAATCCGTTTGTGAAGAAAGCGAAAGGACGAAGAATTCAAGGAAACCACAAAAAAAGATTCAGCGAGACGCGAACGCTAGAAAGGCAGAGAAAAGAGAGAGGGATGAAACCCCACTCAAAACAAAAAGAAAAGAAAACAGAAACAGAAACCCCCTCCACCACAAAATCAAAATAAAAAGAAAAGAAAGAAAGAAACAGAGACCCCGGTCCAGAAAAGAAGAAAAGAAAAAAAGAAAAAAAATCCACTCAAAAGAGAAACGCCAAAAAAAAAGAAAAGAAAAGAAAAATACACACCGGATCAAGATCAAGATCCAACTCCCCCCTTCCACCATGCGCGCCATGCGCCGAATGCGCCGAATGCGTCGAATGAGAATGCGAGTGTCCATGCCCATGCCCATGTCCATGCCCACCAGGACCAGGACGCCCCACATGCGAATGCGACAACGACATTGATCTCCCATGACCAGAGGAATCTGGCCCCACACCAGTCCCTGAATCTCTCCTCATCGTCGTCGAAGAAGAAGGGGGCACACTCCCCGACCCAGTACCCGGAGAGGCGGATCCAGGCGACGACACCCTCCCGCCGCTCACGTCCTGACCCTGACCTGACCCTCCTCCTGAACCTGCTGCTGTACTTCCTCCAGCACCCGCACCAGCACCCACAGCAACACTAGGCGTCGCACTCGGTCCTGGCCCTCCCCCACTTCCCGGTGTCGCACTTGGCCCCGCTGTGGTTGCACTCGGTCCTGCCCCACCACTTCCACTTCCCCCCGCACCCGCACCAAACCCACCCCCAACACCCCCAGCGCCCCCAGCACCACCCACACCCTCCTCCCTCGGCACAATATCAATCAAAAAATCAAACTGGTCCGACTTCCCCAACGCCTTGGCGATGTCCGCGCGGGAGAGCGTGCGTCGTTTGTTCGAGTCGGCGACGATGAAGGCGCGTGCGGTGATTTCGGCTATGAAAACTGTGGGCGAGTGGAGGGAGGGAGGGGGAAAGGAGTTAGATTGGGTTTTTAGTTTTGGTTAGGGAGGATGAGGAGGAGGGGAAACGAAAACGAAACGAAAGAAAAGGACTCACTTTCGCATGCTTTACAAAACAATATCGGCGCTGAAGAGGAGGGAAGAAAAGACCGAATGAGCGTGTTGGAGAAGAGAGATCGGAATGGGAACGGTTTTTTTGGCTTTGCGCGACGTACCATCTGCTGCTATCATCTAGAACCAAAGATGAGGAGGTAGGTTAGACACGAAGAAAGAGAGAGGGGGGGAGAGAGAGAGAAGGGGAAAAAAGAAGAAAAGGAAAGAAAGAGAAAAAGCACGAAGACGCGACCCAAGTCCAAGTGAAATGATAGAAAACAATCGCGCATATATCGAGTCGAGTCGGAGTCAAGTCGAGGCTATCCCCGTCCCGAATGACAACAACAGTGGTTGGAGAGAGGCCCTTCAACGTAACAAGATGGATCGTCTGCAAGAAGGCCGTATCCGTACGGGCAGAACACCATTCATCCCCTTTCTTCAAACACACAAAACAAAGCAAAAAGAAAAAAAAGGGGGGAAAGAAGAGAACAGAAGAGAAGAAAAAAGACCATCCATCCAACTCGAAAGGCCCAAACCCTAAAACCAACAACGAAATAGGAATCGACCGTAGTAGAAAGTGACAACCGCCACACGACAAGCCCAACTTCAACTTCAACGCCAACGCCAACCAAAAAACGAAACACCAACACCAACACCAAAAAAAGAAAAAAGAAAAAGAAAAAAGCTCACCTTAACATCCGGATCACTCTTCATCACCTTCTTAATCCTCGCCAGCGGCAGAGGCGGGTGCCTATAATCCGGCGTCTCCTCCTCCGCCGTCGTGATCTGCCTCTGCCAGAACGACCGCAAGAAATCGTTCAACGGTTCGCCCGGTTGCACGAAGGGTTGCTGGTTTTGGTTTTGCTGTTGTTGAGTTTGCTGTTGAGTTTGCTGTTGAGGTGGTTGATTTTGTTGGTGGTGTGAAGGACCGACGGCGCTGGAAGAGGATGCCTGGGCTTGATGATGTGCATGTTGGTTCTGACCGTGCCCGTGCGTCCCGTGCGATGAATGAGGGTGAGGGAGGTAGGACTGTGATGGGTGGTGGGACGAGGCCATGTTGCTTCGCGTTGGTGTTCGTGTTCGTTCTTAAGCTTGAACTTGACTCTCGTTTTCTTCCCCTTGGGAACGACTGTGTCCCGAAGCTTGAAGGATGCGATGAGATTTTGGTGTGACCGCAAGAAACTGGGTTTTTGTGAGGATAAAAACGCGTTGTTCGCTATGAGTACGTACGTACCTCCTCGAGTCCTCCGATGTGCGTGCGTGGACGTGGGCGTGTGTGTTGTATCTATCTAAGTAGATTGATATACAACGTCTGGATGGATGTCGATGAATTCTCCTGGAGAGAAATCCGAAAAAAAAAACCCAAGCCACAAGGACCGATTCAAAACGAGCAGGGTTTTTCCAGGAAAACACAGAAAAGGTTTCAAGGAGTATCAAGAGAGAGAGAGGAAATAGACTCTAGACAAGAGGTCGAGGAAGAAACGCGGGTTCACGGTTTGGATGGTGGGGTTTCCTGTGCAAGAGAGATATACATATGCGAAGGCCTCTCACGTCAGGGCCCTGCAGTTGTCCAGACTCCAGGCCAAAAACGGGTTCTGGCGGGGAACCATCACGTGGGTTGCCTGGATCGCGACTTGGTTAAAAATCGGCGCGTTCGACTTCGCTGCTCGCATCTCCCTTGATCTCAACCTCGAGTCATCTTTTATCAAGCTGGTGGACATCCTGGCGAAACTCATTTGAAACGATTTCTGTACTTAAGACCCAACAACGAATCGTATCAACGGTGCGGTGCCGGGTAATCCTCTTTCTTTTTGCTTTCTTTTGGCCTTCCCTCCTGACAACAAATGGCAGACCGCAAATTTCGGGATCCCTATGATACTAGATATGGTATTACTTACTTGATGCGCGAGGACAGGAGCTGCAGCTCCAGGTTTCACGACGCAGCTTTGATGGTCAATGGGGCTGATCATTTGAGAAAACAATTGATATACTAAAATACACATGTATGATGGAAGTATCGAGTACCAAAACAACAGAAAATCCTATTCAACTCCTTCGACAACTCCGAGTCATACACTGGGATCAAGTACAGCAAAAAAAAAAAAAAAAACAGCCATGTCGCCCAAAGCGGGGTTTCCAGGGCAAGTAAACTGTAACAGAAAGACACGAGTTCTCCGGGATGACGAAAATGAATCTGTGATTTTTCGCCTCAAAGCCCAGGTTTCAAGCAAAGTCGACGAGTTTTTCGTTGATACCGTGGCTGGCAGCAAGAGTCACTCAAAAGAAGTAAATGACATCTCCAAGAACGAAAAAAGCGTCATGTACTGTCTACATTAGAGAGTGTTGGTATGTAGAGGGTGTTGCGTAAGATGGGTTGCTCGGGAACGTTGGTGAACTCTTGAATTTCTGGTTGCGAGAGGATAAGCGGTTCCTGAGATTCCAGCGCAAGGGAACGCAGTGGTTCCAGTGTTGGATCGAGATAGCGATTATGAGGTGTTTGCCACTGAGGACGACGGGAATGAGGAGAGCGGTTCGAGGCGGGTGGTTTGATGATATGAACCAAGCACAATGTTAATCCTTCCGATAGCCGTTCCATTACGTTTGCCTCGTATATAAATCCTGTAGCCTCGGACGTCAAAGGGTCGAAGGCCAGTTTTTCATAGAGCTTGACTTGCTGATCGTGCGGAGTCCTCGATCCTGCGACCCGAAAATTTGGCATGGAATTGTTGAAGATAGGATTGTTCAAGACGGAATCAAGGGTGTTTTGCGTAGTCATGGGTTGTTGGGGAAAGTAGGTCCCAGAATGTTTGTGAAGTGAATGTTGCCTGATAACGGTGGTGCGTGTCAACGTTCAAACGTTCAAACGTTCACCCTGTCAGCCCTTCAAAAGGGCGGTCGGTGACACAGAAGTCTGAGACTGAGACTCATAGCGTCCAGGCCAAAATTAAAACGGGTTCTGGCGCCGGCCTGGGGACTTCACCATCACGTGTATGGTGGATTGTTCCACCGTTCCGAATCCAAGGACCAACATCCAGCAAAAAGGAGCCAAACGCAAACAGAACGAGGAATCCGAATCATTGGAGGAGGAGACTATCGCGAGATTTATCGGATCCCGGATGTGTCCCGGATAGAAGAGTTGTCCCGATGGTTTTACTTACTCGGTCCACGACCGAACACAAAGTTCGTGCATAGTACAGTATGTATTTCTCATTTGTTTGTTGTAGCCCGATTGTTCACATCAGCTTCAGCAAAACATCCAGCTTAAGGCCTCCAGCTTCCAGCCTCATCGAGAATAAGGACACCGATTCAGGCTGACTCGATCTTGGGAAGTCTAGCACGCTCATGAGTTGTGTCGTCTATTCGCACCATAAGCCGAAAAAGATGAATTAAGCGCCTAGTTCGGCTCACAGTCGACTGATAGGCTTCCATATAGGTAAAGACGCCGTTCAAGCGACCGAAAAAACCTTTAAAATCCTCAATCCAACAACACGAAAAAGTACTCCTCCCTCGCCCACTGCCTTTCTCTTTCCACCACGATGTTCTCTAATATCAAACTCGCCGTCCTCTCGATCTTCTCCTTTGCGATCCTAGCGCAATTCGGCATCGTCGTTGCCTTGCTCCCAACAAACGAGAACCAGCTCATACCGACCCTCAAAGCTGCGACGGCCATCTCCCAGGACATGCAGCGTGCATTGGATTCTTGGTCGACTGCTGCACAGAGTCCTGTAACTGTATCGGTGTGCCTCTTTTTTTTTTTTTCTTTTTTTCTTTTTTTTCTTTTTTTTCTTGGATACCAAATAAAGCATCGATGACAGGCACTTTGCTCCAACTTTGCGAAGATCGACGAACGCTTTCTAGTTAACTTTATGGTCCTTAAGGAATCGGACGAATACACCGATGACGACGCCGGACCTGCTCTCGCTGCTCTGGACAACGTGAGTAGACCTGGCTGTTTTTTCTTGACTGACTCGTCACTCACAAAGGTTACCCCAAATTCCCCTCCTCCATCGGACTAGTTCACCAACACCCATGTAAAGATGCTCCAGACGATCATCGACAAACGTCACTTCTTCGAGGCTAACCGGCGGGCACTTGGTGAGCCCTTTCATGCTGCTTTGAAGACTCATGAAGAAGTCATTTCGGTAAGTCTCTTTTACGTTAGTTGTCTAGTATGAGAAACCAGTCGGGTGTGTGCGTTTGCTGACTGGGCGCTTTGTTTTCCACTGTCAAGCACTACGGAGAGGCCGTGGAAAGTGTCCTTGCTATACACAAGGCCGAGGTGCTGAAGGATATCAGAGCTCTGTTAGCCATGACTAGCAAGGTTCAGGACGCAGTGCCCTACTAGAGGTGGTATTTATTACCCACCGCGTGAGCAAAGGACATGCCAATACATATACTTGATGTGCTTTGCTTGTACTTAACTTGTTTTCCGTGATTGGATTGAGTTGTAATGAACATCATTTAGTAAATAAATAAAAAAATAAAAAATGGATACATGAGCTTAGTTATTCTAAGTAGACATAATCCTACTTGAACATATTAAAGAGCAATTCGTGCTCTGAGGTGCCAATGTGGAGCTTATTGAAGGGTCTCTCGGCCAAGTGTATCACAAAGTGGCGATGAGGTGGATTCAAACTTGGAACGTGGAGGGTGCCGGTGATGATTTGTGGTCTGAGGGCGCCACCGTGGAGCTCGTTGAAGGACTTGGAGACGGCGGTGGCATCTGTTGGGCATCTGGATTTCGTTTCCAAAGGCATTTGAGAGAGACGAGACGCTGTACGGCCCCAGTTCGATTGAACGACGACATGTGCATGAAGGTCACACGTCTTCAAGTTCCTGCGCATCCGATCCGATGTCGTCGCAAAATCGAGAAGCGCCCGCCTGGAGTCTGACTTGAACAAAAAACCGATTGTCGAGTTCAAACACGATGATATGGATTAAAGTGTTGCAAAGGTTTACAAACAATCCTGGAGGTGCAGGAGTCATTGTACCGCCAAACTGTAACATCTTATAGGTTTGCGAATGCTAAAAAATAACTCCTTTGTCGTTGTATCAAAGATTCAAACCAAGTTTATAATTACCATGCCATCGAAGTTGGATTTTCGAATGACAGGCCCTGTTTCCGCCGAATCTCTTTGTCGCCGTATTTCACAATCGTGATTTATTACCTCGTATTTGCCTTGTATCATCACGGTGTACGTTTGTCGATGAGCGTCAAGATCCCCACAGATCCCCACCACTAACCATCCAGTTCTACCGCGCCAAAAAATTCCCTAATTTTATTTTGAAGTGAAAGAGAAGTCAACCATCAGGCGGCTTCGGCAGCAGCGAGAGCCTCGGTCTCAGCTATATAATGCTTCGCGAAGAGATCGTTCTGAATCCAGATGATCTGATAACGGAGATGATAGATATACGCAAGTTTACGGTAAATAACGAGGAAAGATCGACATACCTTGTTCACAGCACGCATCACAGCGTTCTTGGTGGCGATGTCGAGGTCAGGATGTGTGAGGACAGCGTTGATGATGATGTCTTGGACGAAACCCAGGAGGATACCGCAGTGGATGTATTCCACTCTCAAAGCGGGTTTTGTTTTTCTAGATAAAAGTTGTCGCGTCAGACCAGTCTGCGCAAACGACGCGTAAATAAAGACGTACCTGTGCACGAATCCAGCCTGACCGGTATGCATCAATCCAACCTTGTCCAAGTACTCGAAACTCTGGATTTTGCTGTAATCCATCGTCACCAACTTGACCAGGTATCCCGCCAAGAAATCCTTGCGGAATTTGATTTGAGGGTGTTCCAAAGTGAGGTGGGCGAGGTCCTCGGGAACGTCCCCATTATAGCCTGTTTGTCGTGGAACGAAGGCTTTGGCAGTGATGTCGAATGAAAGGAGTTTCTGGTAAACAACGTCGACGACGGTTGGGACGAGGGGTCCGACGACGGGTGCGGCAGCGTGGAGAGTAGCGGCATCTTCGTCCGTGAATTCGATGAAGTCGCGCAGATATTTAACGCGAGAAGGGAGGTCGTTGAGAGATTCTTCGGCGATGTGCTGCATTTTTTGTGTGTGGTGGGGTATAGACAGTTGTCGAGTTGTCGATGGGGAAAAAGGAAGAGAACTGCGCAGAGAAAAGCTCTCAACAAGCTCACGTTAAATGCAAAACAATACACACTTCGACTGGAGGATCCGACCGCTGCTTTTTGCCTCGATGTTCTAGGTTTTCCAAAGCAAAGCCAATCCAAAGTCTTCCATATCATAACCCGCAACCACCCGTGATTGTAACGACAAGCCAGAGCGAAGTTCCGGCGCCTGAACCATGGTCCCGGGGGATCGACATAATAGGTCTGGGCGAGGCACTGAAGGGTGCGGGTTGCGAGAGATTGCTATCCATTGCTGTACACCAACTGTACGGACTATGTTCAATGTTCTAGATCTTCAACTCGGATGAAGGCGCATGCTGGCGTACTAATAGGATCAGCGAATGAGTCAAGAGATTCAGGCGAAACATGGCGAAATATACCGAGCGAACCTAAAAATATTTTCGCTTGAAAGTCTTTCCCAAAGTCTCGGAGAGTCTCGGCGGCGTTATCATATGGTTGTGGTCACAAACGAAAACGTCGGACGCTCGATATGATGATCTTCATGGGGGAAACGCTGGTCAATGGCATAGAACGGGTTGTTAACTTGTGGAAGGTTGTGGATCTGAGTTCAGACGGCCTGGAACCGGCCTGGGCCGACAACGTGGTCGTGGGAATGATTGATTATATAATCTCATTCGATCAATGACCCCAACATCCCGCTGTCATCAAGCTTTCAAATCATCTATGTTTTCATGGTCTTGTCGGAATCCTTTTCACCCCTGGAATATGGGAAACGCACCATTTACCGTGATCGGGCGACTGCAAGACAAAGGACAGCTCAAAGATATCTGCACATCTTGTATTTGATCTCTTTTCGAAATTCTACCAAAAAAAGAGGGTGGTCTGTGGCTGTCGATCGAGTGGTCCTTATAACGCTTTTATGAAGGTTACGACGTTCGGCTCGTTCAAGCTGCTTGGTCCTCGGTTTGCGACCAGGCTACAAGCCCACCAGAGCATCAACATTTCACACGTTTAACTTCATTGAAGTCTCAAGTGTGTCCATATGGAAAACGGTGATTCTTTTTTTGAGAAGTTTACCATCCTATATTTTCCTGACATATGTCGACGTCGCGTTTTTAGCCCAGGGTCACGCGCACGAACACTACTCAAGGATTCACGAGCTTGAACAATGTCCACGACGCCTACCTACTCTTTCACATCACGTATTTTTGGGACAAAATTATCTATCACATTTTCCATCAACCAAGTTCGCGCAAACCTCTCCATTTTCCCTCCTATCTTCAACCATGTTCATCACTCTCAGAATCCAAATTCCCGAACGACACTGTTGACATCTTGGTTCAGAACTTGGGAACAGGAGAAACGTCGGAAACCGCACTTCTGGGACGGCCCGCCATCTGGAGCAGCAAGCGAGCCTCACGAAACGAGGATCAGCTGCCTTTCGCCTTCTCTTAATTTAATGCGCCAGCGAGACAACGCGAAAACGCGAAAAAAAACAACAACACCAAGTTGACGTGCATCTATCTCCCCTTTACTCCTTAGGGAGATTGCGAATCACATATAAGCACATTGGAGTCGGAACGGCACGATCCTCAAGAGCAATTCTATCCCTAGACTTTGCCAAAATATCTATAGATGGGCACGACAAGGCTCTCTTTGCTTTTGGCACTCGTGTCGTGCATCCAAGCTTTGGCGGAGAGTAACACGTTCGGAGTACGGGATGGCCTCCACTTTTCCCTCGAGTCAAGGGCCACCAATCTCGACGGTTCAGTACCGATTTACAAGAACCCCAAGGCCTCGATAGATGCTCGTGTCAATGACTTACTCCCGCGTATGACCATCGACGAAAAAGTGGCCCAAATGTAAGTCCTTTCTTTGTGTGGAAAACGAGCTCATGTCTGACGAAACGGTCAGTATTCAAGGTGATATGAATGGATGGATGAACCTCAACGATCCTTTGGACGACACCTTAACGTTCAATCAAACCGGCTTGGTATGTAGTGCTTCACCTCCTTCCTTTCTATTCAAAACTGAATTGAATGTGTACATAGGAAGAGATGATGCGTTTGAAAGGTGGAAGTATCTGGGGAGGGTATTTAGTACCCTACGACAAGTTCGTTTTCGGAGTCAATGTTGGCCAAAAGTACTTGATGGAGAACACCACTCTTGGTATCCCGGCTTTGATTCAGTCCGAAGGTATGAAAAACCCAGCTATTCTGGCATCGACCATTCAATTTACCAGTTCTGCAGGACTCCACGGATTCACGAACAGAGGAACGATATTCCCATCGCCCATCGGTCTCGCCGCGTCCTTCAACCCCGACTTAGTGACCCAAGTCTCCAACATCACCGCCTCAGAAGCTGAAGGCCTCGGAATCACCCACATGTTCGCACCTGTTCTCGACCTCTCTAGGGAACTGCGTTGGGGACGGGTTGAAGAGAACTTCGGGGAGGATCCTTTCCTCACTGGAGAGATGGGCCACGCTTTCATCACTGGTCTTCAGTCTGGAAGGCGCAGAAACACAAGCAGCAACGCCATCGCTCGTGTTTCGGCAACTTGTAAACATTTTGCAGCGTTTGGAAGCCCTCAGGGTGGTTTGTGAGTATCTGCATAACGCCTTCGTCGTTGATGACTCACAAGAACTGGCTGAACAGGAACCTCGCTCAAGTATCGGGTGGAGAACGTGAACTAAGGACTATGTTCCTCAAGCCTTTCAATCGTGCATGCCTCGAGAGTCTTTCAATTATGACTGCGTACTCGAGTTACGATGGAATCCCCGCAATTGCTAATACTCGTGTGTCAATTCACCCTCGATTAATTTGGGAGAGGTGCTGACGTGTATATTCAGATCTCCTCACAGATATCGTTCGTGTTTACAGTTCTGGGAATCATATATCTCATTCTAATAAATCATCTTTTAGCTTCGAAATGAATGGGGTTACAAGTATTGGGTTACTACCGATGCAGGATCTGTTGACCTGTTGATCAACCTTCACGGGACGTGCGACACAAGAGAATGTGCAGCCAAAACTGCTCTCGAGAATGGAATCAGCGGCGAGATGGGAGGTGGTACGTTGCCGTCTGTTCCCCGTCGGTATTACCTCACTAAGCTAACATTATATTTTATCTCGATCTTAGGAACCTACACGTATCTTACCCTTCCTGGTACGTCGATTTCCTCTGAGACGATGCTGAGTGTAGGCTAAAACCTTGACTAGCCCAAATTCAGGCTGGTACGGTCGATGTCAAATACTTAGACGCCACTGTTGCGGCAATGTTAAGGACTAAGTTTGCTTTGGGTCTATTCGAGAGTATGTTTTCCTCCAGTTTCCATTCCACATATCTTCTTAATTGGAATTTCAATTTCAAGATCCTTATCCGTACCCGGATTATGCTTCCCTCATCCGAACACCTGCCTCGCGAGTCGTCCTTGCACAGGCAGATACAGAGAGCATCGTCCTTCTGGAAAACAGGCAAAACACCTTACCTCTAAAGAAGAACATCGGATCCATCGCACTCCTCGGGCCTCAAGCCAATCGTGTCTCTGTCAGTATTTCAGAATTTCTTTGACGGATAAAGAATTATCGTTTCTTACGTTGTCGTTGTCGTTCCCAGTTTGGTGACTACGTCTTCTTTAACGCTTCCCTCGCCGGTATCTCCCCGTTGGATGGGTTCAAGCAATTCATCGCGAACAATTCAATCTCTACCAAGCTCAACTTCGCGCAAGGCTGTGAACTCTGGTCGAACGATGAGTCGGGTATCCCCGCTGCAGTGCAGGCAGTACAAGAATCCGACGTTGCTATCGTTATGGTACGTACAAGAGTGGAAAGGTCTTCCGAAAAAAGAGTCAAGTTCTGATCAACGACCTGCCTGTACACGTAGGTTGGAACTTGGTCTCTTGATCAAACTCTGTTATGGACGCCGGGAACCAATGCGACGACGGGTGAACATGTCGACCTTTCAGACCTCGGGTTGGTAGGGGCGCAACTTAAACTTGTCCAGGCTGTCAAGGCCACGGGAAAGCCTACAGTCGTCGTTTTTGTCAGTGGTAAACCGATCGCGGAACCATGGATCCAAGAAAGTGAGGGACTGTTGGTTCTTCATGATCCGAGTCGCAGAATCAGGACTAACCTATCAATATACTCAAGACGCCGATGCGGTGGTTCAGCAATTCTACCCCGGTGAATTGGGAGGTATGGGCATTTGTTCGGCTTTTCACTACGATGATTTTCTGAGATTTTTGCATACGTGTAGGTCTTGCTATCGCCGAGATAATCTTTGGCGCTGTAAATCCATCAGGTTAGATTTACAGCAAAAGTTTCTATTATCGATTCTTTACGTTGACGGTATTCCTTTGACTAGGCAAACTACCCGTATCCTTCCCCCGCGCCGTTGGCACGACTCCAGTGTTCTACAACTATCTGAAGGGAAGCAGACCGCTCGATCCGGGTGCAGTGTTGGACAACGGTCAATTGATGTTTGGGCACCAAGTCAGTGGTATTAAAGTGGGCCCAAACCAGGATATTTACTGATCCTCGTATGCGATTCTAGTACGTCTTAAACAGCCCAGTCCCACTCTGGAGCTTCGGACATGGTTTGAGCTATACGACTTTCAACTAGTAAGTATAATTGACCATCGGCATTCAACTTTAAACTTTATGCTAACTTTCTCCAAGCTCAAATATCCAAGTCTCGCCATCGACGATCACCACTTCCCAAGACTTTACAGTCACAGTTACCGTCACGAATACCGGGTCTGTTGAAGGGAAAGAGGTGGTCCAGGTAAGAGATACCACCAAAATCCTCAGTCGACTCATTTTACGAGTATTGTTCAATCGAAATTCCACGTAGGTTTATATGACGGACGTCGTTAGCTCTGTCGTAACACCTAACCAACAATTAATTGGCTTCCAGAAGGTCGACATCGCGTACGTATTCTATTCTATTCTTCCTTCCCCTTCAATTTATAACACTAAAATCTCATCATATGTATGCTTCAATACTCCCAGGCCCGGAAAATCCGCCACCGTTTCGATCAAAGTCCTCTCGTCTCAGCTGGCAGTCTGGTCTTTGAAAAACAGCTGGGTCGTGGAACCTGGCGTGTTCAACATCAAAGTCGGGACCAGTGATCAGACCTTTGCCGCTTCGACTCTGACTGTACACTAGCGTTGTGCGAATTTTGTTCTATTCAAAATATATCTAAGTTTTATGCTGCCATGTTAGTTGTGCGTCTTGAACTTGAAGCTTGAAGTTAAAGTGGGTGGTGATCGATTGAATGTGCCTCTGACTTGGAGATCATGTTCATCCACGTTGTCAAGTTCGCTTGCCACCGCAAAAGATGTCTGCCCGTTCAACTTGGAGGGTCACCGCCACATACGAGCTACCAAACATTTATAAGCCAAGCAACAGAATCTCATCTTTCCGTCTGCTATACCTGGGACACCATCAAATTTCACCGCCTTGAATCAACCACTGCATTCCGAGACGATTGGCGCCCAGCGCGTATGATCGGAAATAGCCGAAATGTATCTAAGTAAGTAGGGCGGCTTAGACTTGTCCTTTGGGGGCGGTACTGCAGTTTCCGTGGGCGTTTAGGCGGTGAGTGGTTGTAAGGAGGTTGACCGTGGAGGCCGAATTGGTAGTAGTGTGCATGGATTTGGTTAGTTATCGTAATTTGTGCACCGATGACTGTACTGTCTACATTTCGCAGTCGACTCTTGGGGCTACTTATGGTCCACTAACGTGCCCCGAGACCTGGGACCTCTGAACCTCTGAAGCTGAAAGCGGTTGCCGTGGATTGTCGGATGCTCAATTTGACTCAATGCAACGCTTAGTGAGCTCTATCTGTCTATACACGAATCGCGTCGGCTTCTGCTAGACAAAGCGTCAGGTAAACGTGCGGAAAATCTGACTCGACATGGTTACATTGTGGCCCAATCTCATGGCCAAGGCCGTGACTGTGCCCCCTTTGGGGGAGGTTATTAGCATATACAGATAGAATTATAGACACTCGAGTCTTCTCGTCCACAGGCTTCGAAAAGTATTTTTACAGTTCTTTTCTTTCATGATATCTCCATGGCATCTCCCAGAATGATGGATCTCAGAAGTTAGAACACGAGAACCGATCCACAGCAGACCTCGGTCAAATTGCACCCTTATATGTAGTACTCATCTCATCTTGTAATAACTTGCCGAATATCGGACTCGACGCGAATGCTCTTGCTCATGGGATCCCTATATGGTCGAGTTTCAAGCATCAAGTATCAGCCGTATAACCTCGGATTTTGAGAGGGTTTCATAACTTCCGATTCAGGAATTCAGAGGAAATAATCGAAAAAAGAAAAAAGAAAAAAGACAATAACATAATACTTGTATACCCCGTATATAGTTAAGACCTTCTATGAGCCCCAGACTACAGAAACGAATTTTTAGCGTTTGGAAGTGGATAAACGGAAGGTCGCATACTACCCATCCGATTCCGCAGCAGCCTAGAGACAAACCTAGCAGCGACGTCGTCGAATTCGGCATGTTGCAGATGGTGGGTTCGTCTCCTCAATTTCATTGGACTTGTGTGCTGTGTCTCGCTGAAGGAAGAAAAATAAAATTGAGTATTTTTTCAGGTTAAAGCACGGTTCCCCAGAAGACGCGTAAGCCTGACCATTCGGCCAAGGTGACTTCCGAGTTGGAAGTCTTGGCACAAAGATGCTCCAGCTACCTTTGAATAGGTTGGTCCGACAGTCGGAAGGGCTCGATGTTTTAAATACCTATTCAGTATTACATTTCTCGGTGCACTATGACCCTTCAGCACCCACTGTCACAACGCGAAGCAAAGTGAGAAAGATCAAGTTTATACGCTCTTGAGTATCTATTTCCAAAAAGATTCTCCTTCAAAGTATTAGTTCTACTGTATATACATGGTGGTCAATTTTTGTGAATAAGCCTGAGTGACGGCCAAACTTGACGAGTTGTTTGGAGTTCGAACATCACCGTCTCGATTCACCAGACATCCGTAAAGTATTTTCTTTCCCACCCCGTCGGCCGTCAGGGCAGGCCTGCCCTAGAGAGCTGTTACTAACAGGACATCATGAGGTATGGGCCTCCCGTTTTCAATACGATAAGTTTAAAGGAGACTCGATCACTGGTCGGTTTCTCACCAGCCTTTGATTTGTCCAGAATGATAGCGTTTTCTGTTGCCACCCGCGGATCGAAATCTGTACCAACTTGGGACACATTTCCACCTGGATCCATATACCGTCCAGCGATGTCATTATCCTTGGCATAGCGACTCGTATATTTCTAGGAGCACACCACCACGGATGTCGAGACTCGATGAATCTTCCAAATTCCAATTAAGCGCTACCCGACTCAATTATTTTGAGCGTCCCAGTGTGTTTCACGTTCTGATCTAAGATCCTAAAATAGAACTGCTTGATTCGAGATGATTATGGATGCACATTAGCCGCTCTTCCGTAGAGGAGGGCTTCCTTGCTCTTCCCTACCTGACATATGTAGTAGGTTTGGGTGATGTGTCAGAAGCAAGTTTTGATTATTGTCATAGTGTTCATTACCGTACTGTGAGAGAAAGCGGTCAGTGATCATACAGTAGCTGATCTTCCGAGTGTCAATGATGAACAGTGATGGAGATCTGAGGAACTTCAAGGTGTTGATCCTATGTAGAACTCGCGGTATTGAATATGTAGAGCTCATTCCAAGGCTTGGATATCCAGAGAGAAGATAAAGATAATTACGTACCGGCACTTTCATCCAGTGACATATGTCCAAATTCCGGGGATCGACGACTTGACAAACGTTTAAAGGATTGTCGCCGATAATTTCTGTTGACGGATTCTGCGGACCGGTGACTTGGATCTATCCGGCGGTAGCCGCGGTAGATAACGCGAGTTTGTTGTTATCTAAAGGCGAAGGCATACCAGCCAAACAAACGTTATCTCCTGAGTCCTGTCATGGGTGATTGAACGTTAACTTTCTTTCAGACGCTCCGCCACCCATTCGCTTGGAATTTTCGACATTCCGGAAACTCTACGATCCTGAACAGGTACTCAATGTCGCAAAATACTCTGACTGCTGCTAAAAAAGGGACTTCCGTTGTTGAAACCGTCTGACAGAGTCAGAAAGACGCAGAAACATCCCCAAGTTTCTTCAAAGTCGACGATTTTACCATCGTCATGTCGAACCCTCATTTCGGACGCAGACCATCAATTACGGCCCTCTTGATCGATATATCTGGAACCTTGCACATAGGCTCCACTCCGACACCCAATTCTGTCAATGCATTCCACAGACTCCGGGAATCGAATATCCCGTTCAGGCTCTGCAGTAATTCCAGCAAGGAATCGTCGGCGTCTCTCGTGGGGCGGTTACAGAAGATGGGGTTTGAATTGTCGCCAAATAATGGACAAAGGTTCAAGCTCAAGGGGGATATTGATCGGGAGTTTGCTCCACGATTGGTGTGGACAAGTTTAGGAGCCGTGGCTGAGACGGTCAAATCCATGAATTTATGCAGGTGTGTACGCCGCCTGTCGCTTCATGAGGAATCTGACGTCCTCGCTTAACCTCACCATTACTCAGGCCTTATCTGCTTTTGTCAGAATCTGCTCGCAGCGAAGTTTTGGCCCAGCTTTCTGAGGGCCGGGAGGGCACTGACAGCCCAAAATCGGAATCATCTGCAGAGTATGATTCAGTTGTCGTCGGGCTAGCACCTGCGGCCTTTGACTACGCCCATCTAAACATCGCGTTTCGCATTCTGAAGGGAGAACAGGCTGGAATGAAAACGTCAACTATAGACCACCCTCGATCGCCTCCGCTTATCGCGACTCACAGGGCGAAATATATTCAAACGGAAGACGGACTCTCGCTTGGCCCCGGACCTTTTGTTGCTGCGTTAGAGAACGCGACAGGAACAACTGCACACGTTGTCGGAAAGCCTACTAAACAGTTCTTCCAAATGGTGGTCAACGACTTTTCCACCGAGGAAATGTCCGGCGCTCCAGATACCAGCTTCTCTACGCCAGGGGCTCAGACTTTCCGAACGCAACCGAGTAGGTCAGGAAAAGGTAGGATCGCGATCATTGGCGACGACGTAGAGGCAGATCTTGGCGGTGGCGCGCTTGAGCACGGATTCTGGCGGGTTCTAGGTAAGATTCCATGTCCTCTTTATATCGTCGCCGTTTTGTCCACCGCGACTTGCTTTCTTGCCGATTGTGGCCTCAAAACTCCGTATAACGGAGAAAATGTGGACCCTACACCTTGTTCCTCCGCAATTGTGATGTTTCCTATCTGATTTGCGATGGCTGATCATTGATTTTCGCTCAATTTTGGATTCCGTACGAACACAGTGAAGACGGGAAAATACCGTCCCGGTGACGAGAAAAGACCCGGAGTTGTGCCTCCTGACGAAGTTCACGAGTCTTTTTCGTCATTTATAGATAGCCTACTTCAAAAGTAGCCACAAACATCAACACGAACCTGATTCTATCTCGACCTCTCCGGGATGGCAGATGGTAGGCGCCGACGGAGTGTTAGTAGTGCAGGAACAATATAACGAAGTGTGCGTTCAGCTCTGGCGCATATCTCGGGTGTCTCGTTCAAGATCCAGATGGCCATTTTATGATATTCCTGCTCAGGCTCAGGCTCAGGGCGCTCCTTTATCGCCTTTTCAGATTTGAAGCTGCCCTCTGGTAGAGGGTGCTAGCCCTTTCCGTGGACTTATTGAACCAGAGCGCCGCTTGGGGCTCTGCAAGCTCTCCTCCATAGCATTCGTAGGTATTGTAATCACAAATCCGAGCTAAATTACGTCTCTCGAATAGAGAAAATTTTATGTGGCACTCTATAATCCTATGTAAACCCGAGTATGTCAAGTGCGGAAATACAAGAGCGAGTATTTTTACTGTCAATGTCAGTCGCAGTTTTTCTCGCTCCTTTTATAACAAAGTCTCTTACTGTGCTTGTCAATATATCGTGGTCCGTCGATCAACCCACGGTGGGTACGGGCTTCATGGAGTTCATGTTGCGGTATGGAAGGAAAATTTTACCTCGTAAGCTTATTACTGGTATCCCCACACCAGTCACGCAGAGCAGATCAGAAGTCTGACGAAGCTTGGAGAGCGCGAAACCCTCAGTGGGATGAGCGCTACCGCCACGGGCTTGAGGGCGATCATGATGATCATCATTATGCACGAGGATCATCATGTGTCTCTCGATCTCTAAATAGCTTCCATGACATATGTAGTTGACTGGCTCAGGTCCTGATTTTTTCGTTTTTCGTGTGTGTCACCCGTTGGACATGTGCGACGCCTGAATCTCCTCGGTTTTCTATGCAAGTCACTTACTTATGCGAGTTTTCTCAACCTTCAGGGACCACTGGGCTGTCCAACCTTGAAATTGAGGTTTGAAGGGGGGAATTATCCGTTTATCCACGCATTTCGATCATTAGCCCTGGTAGGTAATCTGTATGACACCGTTTTGGATGGGTTATCCGTGAGTACGCGTTCGGCATCTTTACCGCTGTTAGACCTTCGTCACTATGGACGAACAAGGCTTTGTCAGACCGTCATCCATAGCGATTGCTATTTCTAAATAAATATGAGTGCTGATTCTTTCAATGGGATGGGGATGCGCTATTTCGGTACGCGCGATTCTGTATGTACTATCCTTAATAACTCTCCGACAATCGTGAACTTAGCCCCATCGTCTCTGAATCCGAGATAGAAATGGTACATACTTCGAAGAAGCAAAGGAGAGTGAACTTTTTCGTGCTACATGTTCTCAGGCTTCGAGTAAAAATTTGGTGCCATTCGAATCGATTTCTGTTCAAGGACGAAATCCCCAGATAGCCTAAATTTGAGAGGTGTCGATGATTCAACTGCATAGGATGTTCAGGTGAAAAATATAAATAAGTACTGTGAGTTTCATCCGAAATTGATGGCTCTGCCCGTGAGGCTGGATCCTCTCCACTTCTCTCCACAATATATGATTCCTGAATCCCGCGAAAGCGAGTCAGAGAGAGACCAGTGATACGCATATGGTTGTCCCCTTCTCATTTCCCGATACGCAAGGAAATTGATTTCAAAGCTTGGACGATGCTTTGATAATCAGCAACCACTTCCCCGTACCTTTGCCGTAGAGCCCGACCTGGAAAACTTTATCCTTGCTCTTCGCATATCAAGTTCATTTGTATCATATGAAATATGAGAAAAGGGGAAAAGGATAGACTACGTACATACCGCATACTGGAGAAAAAATCCTATGTACTTTGTACGTATTCCATTAGAACCACATGTGAATGTCTAATCACATTTTCCAATGCACATACAGCTTAAAATTATTCATGAACCTCATCGCGGTAGCTTGTAACTTGAAGTGGGTTTGTAAAAATACGGTCTCGCGACACCGTCGCCTGGCACGGTTGCGCAGTTATCCGGGCCGCGCAGCCCGGATGCGGTTATCCGAACGATCGAAACCCTTGGCACCAAGGGCAGCAGGGGGTCTTGGCGAACCGTGAAGGGGCTCAGGATGAACGGAAATTAGGATCGTCGTTGACCTTGTCGGTTCCAGGTGAGTGTTTACAGGCCCACAAAAGCGTACATTCAAACATGTAGACGTAGAGTCAGATTACTTAGAGGATGGAATTGAATGATCAGATCATTCAATCTTCAAGCTTCATCACTGTTTGCTATACAAGTGGAGTTGACGACAAACCTCCCGCTCATCCGTAGAGCGGTTTTCGATTTCGATCAAGGGCTTAGGGCAGGACGGGTCTGGATAACGCGTATCCGAGCGGCGAGAGGTTATCGGCATCACAAATGGTTCTATTTTAAACGCACTTAGGTTCACAACTTCCGTTCATCCTGAGCCCGCACGTCCTCCTGCGACATTGCATTGAACAGCTTGCGACTGCGACCTCAGACACGGGGGAGGCGTCCAAGGATGTTGCCTGGTGATCCGCGAGATGCGAGATGTGTACCCAAACGAAACGAAGTATGCTATCATGTCGGTGGTTTGGGTACCAAACCGTTTGTGTAGTAAGTATGTATTACCCCAGAGTCCTGAGAGCATCACGGATGGATCCCGATTTTGAGAGACCCCCCTCCAAGACCCAAGCCCGGAGGTATTTGACATGTAAAATAAGATTTCATATGTACATGGATGCTTTTTTTTTTTCGCAAACCTCCATTTAGGAATCTAATACAGTAGTAAGCGCAAATCATTTATTAGGACCCTCTTTTCGCCCTCGTGATATTCCGAGTGTGGCGGTCTATGTTTGTCTTGGGTCCAAAGTTCGATTGACGGTGCGCGTCTATGTATAAGGAATGTGATATGATGGATTGAAGGATGTGGATGCTTATCTGATAGCTTGGATCGAGGGGTGCGTGTCAGGATGGGAAGGAGGGCCCTCTTCTGGAGGGGTGGAAGGTGCAATCCATTTCTATACCGCCAAGCGCGTTCATGATCAAGGCCATGGGTCTGGCCTTGGCTTACGGTTCTCTGTATGTATTGTGAGCAAATTCTGGGCTACTACAAGGCTACTAACGATATTCAGCACACCTCAGGTGAGCATAACGAGAAGACAAAAAGGTTATAGTGTTCCTTTTGTTAGTTGCACCTGCGCTGAAATCCAGTGGCCATTGAACTCAGATGTATCCCAAATTGTATTATCGTCTTCTCTTCTTAGTATCAATTTCACGAAGACATTCAATCTGCGTTCTGCGTTCTGCGTTGATCGTTCTGTGCCCACATACTGCGCAATCATCCACTGCGCGTCGTGCGTGTCGGACTTGGTTTTTTCCGTACCCACCACCAGCAGCCAGCTCAATGCAACGCATGGTTATCGGGTATCATTGGACGTGCATAGATTAGACGTTTAATCTCACTGACCGCAGCGGCACGGTACGTCAGCTGCCATTAAGTACCACTGTCTGAGCGAGTGATTAAACGGTAGAATAGCGGCAACTGTAACGCCAACGGAACATCCGGCATCAGCCCTCAGGCCTCAGGCCTCAGACTGAGAGCGTGGTCGATTTCGCAGTCGAATTAAGTACAAGTAGCCTAGTAGTCTACTTCAATGATAACCGTATCGAAAAGTCTGAACGCTCGCGGGTGGCTGCAAAATGAACTTGAATCCGAGCCGCATCACTGGCACCAGTGGCACGCCGCGGCTGAATGCCAGTGCCTAGCCGCAGTGGCTGCGGTGATGGGTTTTTCCCTCTGGAACTTGACTTAAGTAGAGGAAGAGGAAGAGGAAGAGGAAGAGGGAGAGGGAGAGTTGCGTAGACTTAGACTGGGATCTGCCAATTAGACTTGGAGGTCGGACGCAGGGAGGGAGGCACGGGCACGTCACGTAGTACCGGCGTTTAATAAAACTCAGGCAGGATGGATGTTGCAACTTGCCTTGCGCAGCCTGAGGCGTATTGATATGTGTATTAATAAATATTAACTTTGGGAACGTGGATTAACTTGAAGAGGTGAGGAGAGGAGATAGCATTTTTGAGTTGAGGTGAGTTTTTGTGCCAGTGCCAGTCGTTGGATATGGACTATCGATTGAGAGTCGTTCAAGTTTATTCTTTGCTTGTGTGACCACTGACTTAGTGTTGAAGGTCAGTTAAATGACCGTATTCACAGACTGGGGAGCGATTGGGAAAGACATCCAAAAAACTTTCGTTAGCCTTAGATCATCAGATAATGCCAATCCGACGGACGAATTCAAAAATTCACCTGGTTCTACGCAGAACATTCTCCGCAGACGCAGAACTCATGTAGAACTTAGAAGCAACGAGGTGCATTAGATCATCATCATCATGGCACATCATCATCGTGCGTTGGAGTGCCACTTGTACTAAGTATACCCGCACCCCTCGGACGCTCGGCGATCAAAATAGTTAGGTTAAGCTTAACGTTAAGCTTTTGGGGAGGTGAACTTTGGATGGGCATGGGAAGTGAGGTGAAGGGAAGAGAAGCGAAGGGAAGGGAAAAGAAGGGGAGGGAAAGTGAAGGGAAGAGAAGGGGAGGTGAAGGGAAGTAAAGGGAAGTAAAGTGAAGTCAAGGTGAAGTCAAGTAAAGTGAAGCGAAGAGAGGAGCGAGGAAGGGGGAGGATCGCTGGAACTTGGAGTAACGGTGCGAACTCGTTTTTTGTGGATATTTTAGGACGACGTTCACTGTGTCAAAGAGTAATAACCATAGCCATTCAAGAAGTGGCATCACTTATATTACGATTACCGTTATCGTTAGATACAACAACGGGTTGGGGTCTAGAAGCTCATGCTGAAGCGCTCAAGGTTAGCTTGATTCAGAAGGCTCGGGCAGGCGAGTCTGATCGCCGTGGGTGTACTCGTATCAGCGGCTCTGAGATAATACTCTGTCTGGCTAGCTGGCCGCGGCTAGCTGCGCACTGGGATGGTTAACCATTACTATTACTTATTGTCAGTGCGTATCGGAGAGAGAGGAGGGAAAGGCTCGATCATCAATTCGATTACATCCACTCCCTCACCCTCGCCCTCATTCACCCTCAGCTCGCTCTCTCGCGGCACATCGGCATCAACTTAAGAGCCCATCGTGTTCAGTGTTCTTAAAGCAATTCAAGCACAGTAATTAAAGTTCGAATCCCATTAATCATAATCATTTATTAATCTAGGGTCTAGGTCGCTTTACTACATTCGTTGCTCTCTTTATTTATGAATATGAATTAAAAGTTAAGCTCAACCTTTCGGTTACGGTTACGGTTAGAGGAGATACGGTGTTTAATCAAGCCTGAGCTTAAGTTGAGCTTAAGCTTGACTCCGCTGCTGGCATATAGACAGTGGCCACTCAGAGACCGGTCACTAGCTGGCACTGGCTGCAAACTGGCTGTAAATCCGAATCGTGGAAGCATCATCGTCATTTATACGACGATTTCGTGCATACAAGTTTCGAAGGGTCCCCGGTAATTCAGATTAGAGTACTCGTACACTGGTACTTACTACCCGCGCGCTCTAGCAGCGGCCACTCAGGCTGGCCAATAACGACTCATTACAGTAGCCATCAATCATTAATAAACTGGTACTTAGACTACTACTACTACTACTCAGCACGTACAGGCACTTCCGTCGAGTCAAGTCACCGGAAATGCCGTGGATTGTCAATCAGAGGCTGCTTTGCCGCAGTTGAACGGAACGTTGGCATGACCCCGTCGCGGTGCGGATCGATTTTTTTTGTTTTGGTTGTTTGTTGGTTGGTTGGACTTTTTGATTCCATTTCGATTTTTCCATCGATCGACGCGGATTCGGATGCCTGCCAGGCTTTACCAGTGAAGTCGCCGACGGCGAAAGACGACGTCCATGTCAGGTCGGCGTCAGAGTCTAAGGTAGTGCGTGGCTTGAAAGCCTTAAGAGTGACATTCAAAAATGTAAAACTCGGATAAATAAACGAGGTCAAAAGAAAGTCGTACGTACTTAACCTATCCAGAAGATCGTAAGTATCATCAGATGATATGTATATCCCGCTGCGTCACCCAAATAACTAGAGTTAAACTAACAAGGTGAGAAGGTCCTGAAAGCGCATCGAGAGAGCGAGTGGGATCGAGGTGGAGGTGCCGGGATACTGCTGTACTGTATTGTACGTACTCAGGCTGTAGATCATCATCATGGCGGCCTACCTGCCTGCCTGCCTGCCGCGCTAGCCACGGAATCGGATATAGCGGACATTCGTATTCGTCATCACGCGTCACGATTCGATTCACTGGAACTTCCAGAAATTCTGAATTCAGGTAGGTGGATGCGTCGTGTGTGTGTGTGTGTGCGCGTAAATGTGTGGGCACGGATTGTTGGGGATTTTGGGCTTTGGGGAGGTGGAGGTGTGTATTGTAGGTGGGCTGACTCGTGACTCTCGGATGAGGTGAGGTGAGGTGAGGTGACTCGGAGAATGTCATAGGAAATGGAAGTGGAAATGGGGAGATACCAGCCTCTCCTCGAGGTCTCGAGTCCCATCGAAGAACGAAAGAAAAGAGAGAACAAAAAACAAAAAAAAAAGGTTACTAGTTAGAGTAGTCTTAAGTACCTTGAGGACGACGTCAAATGAGCTGAAGGAGTCACTTATTGTTATAATACAAATGACTTTGTGGGTTGTGGGTTGTGTGCACAGACACACAAAAGAGTCATCTACATACACAATCAGAAAAAAAAACAGGAGTCCAGGACACGCGATGTCGATGAGGATTTCGATGTGTATCGAGGCGATTCAGAAGACGGTCGATGTGGGTTCTTCTTAGTGCGAATCCTTACACATCGTGGATGTCGATGATGGACGGGTGATGGATGATAGATGATCGATGATGTACACGGCGCGAGCGCAGCGCGTCTCTTGGATTCGAACCAAAGTTCTTCTCGATGGCCGGTCAGCCAGCCAGCCAGCGAGGCGAGGCGAGGCGAGGCAAGAGAGAGAGAGAGAGAGAGTAGGAGCAACAGGTGATTGCTACGTGGATTCGAGGGTTCGTTGGGACTCACCGATCAGCGAAGGTAGGCTTGCACACACACACGACACACGATATGATCCCGGCCATCATCAATTCACTACTTACAACCCGAAAAGAGAGAACTGTCATTTTTCAAGGCTACTTACTGACACGTCCACGTCCGATTGATTGTGACTAGAAGAAGAAGGCGACGAAGAAGAGGCAAAAAAAAGGGATCCTCGTCAGAGTAGGTTTGAACACCGGAATTAAAAAAGACCTAGAGGGATATCGAAATACCCTTGTAAGGGCGTCCTGATCGGCGGGAGGGCTACTAATTATGTAGGTTGACGTAGGAGGCTCACCTCATTTCGCAGTTTTTGGACGTGCAAGGTGGAAAGAGAAGGTAACGGGCCAAGAAGGCGTAATGGACCGCAAATGGAGACAAAGGGGAAACGCGAGGAGCGGCGACTTGATGGATAGCCGATTTTGGATTTTTTTATTTTAATATTTATTTCGGGCTTCTGTGAGGCTGATTGAGAAGAGTGAGACTACTAAGGGAATGTGAGGTGGGAAAGAGGGAAGGGGAAATAAGAGGAGTCATCGGGCTGAATGGAGATGGATGGATTTAAACAAAGTGAATTTATGGTTTTTGAACTTGAAGCTGTATGTTAACGTTTAGCTGGGACGGGGGGGAGATTGCATGGGGCCATGGACAAAAGCGGAAGGGGGACTGCAGATCATGCAAGGCACGTGGATTGGGGAGAGATCGGGACCCGATATGGACGCGGTTTTCGTGTGTTTTTTGTGCAGAAAATAAATCGTGTCAAAAATAAACGGGGGGTGCTATGGTGTCGCTGGTTGGATATTTTTTTGATGGAATGGGAGACTTTATATGGGATAAAATGGGACGAAAAGGTGTTACGGTGATGCTGATGAGACAGATCTTGTCGGGGTTTGACGACCCCCTCGGATTAGGATTATGTACATACGCCTCTCAACCAATCCGCAGATCCGATCCATCTCCATCATACTCCTCCAGGGACGCTCGCTGACGCCAATCTTGTCCCTCGGGTTATCCGGTAGCCCTGTTCCAATTCTTGCTCTTTAAAACCCGACTTATCCTCTAGTTTCCCAACATTTCTCCCCTGTCCCAACTATGCCCTCCCCAAGCCCTTCCTCCCCGCCCGTTTCTCTGCCCAGCATCCATGAAATGTTTCCAGGTCTGTATTTATGTCATTCTCTTCATCTGTCGTCTTATTCCTCATCAATGCCACAGACCATCTCATGAGCAAGGACAATAGTCGTCCTCGTTCATCATATAGTACTCAAGTATGTCAATGTCTTTCATTGAATTTATCGAAATTGACGCCCTGGCTCTCACTCGTCTTAGTCACCCGGTGTCCATCATCGGCACCGCGCCCCACATCATCACGGATGTGCACAACCGGACTGCCACCGTCAGCCTCACGTCCACGCCAACCCGGATGAGATCCACAATCTTCCTTGCTCTGAATCCTCCGCCTCAACCTCTTCGCAATCATCCTCATCATCTCCTGGACCGTCTTCCTCATCCCTCTCGCCCTCCGCGTCATCATCCTCATCGTCTCGCAGACGTTCATCAACATCAACCGCAGCGTCCTCATCTTCCTCGACTCAGAATATCTACGCGTTCAACGTCCTCCGTTCCTCACCCACCGCTTCGTCTCTCCAACATATAACCACCTCTTCGAAGTTTCCTTGCAACAACAACAACACCGTTAATGTTGTTGGTAATCCCACTCGGCCGCCGCCGCATCCCTATTGTGTAGAGGCTGGTCAGCAATATCGCGAGGCACAGGACGGGAGGTCCGCTTATCCGTCCCCGCCTGATCCTTACCACTCCTCTCACCACCACCAACAACAAAATGTCCCAAACCCACTCGTGAAACAATATCGTTCTTCCGTCACCACTAGCATACCCTCCGGCGTTCCCGGACTTGTCGATCGTCCAAGTTCTGGACTCGGATATCCTCTCCAGCACCAACACCAACATCGTCAGCCAGGCGAGGATGAGGAGGGAGTTGCGGGTGCGGGTGCGGGCAGTGGCCAGGACGAGAATGACACCTCGGTCGGTAAAAAACATGTCTGCCCGACTTGCTTCAAACGGTTCAACAGGCCAAGTAGCCTACGGATACACGTCAATACGCATACCGGCGCTACGCGTGAGTTTCTTTTTGTTTTTAATTTTGTTTTTGGTAGTCAATTACCTACCGCACATTTCTCTTCCCTTCTCGTCTTCCTTTTCGTCATACTGTGAAACAACCATTGACTCACACACGATGCACATAACAGCCTTCCGATGCCCCTGGCCCAACTGCGGTCGCGAATTCAACGTGAACTCGAACATGCGTCGGCATTTTCGCAACCACACTTCCCCCGGGTTCTCTCGCCAACAACAACAACCGTCTGCGTCCGTGTCTGCGTCTGCGTCTGTGCCATCCGTGTCTGTGTCATCCGGGTCGACGCCCGTGCCGTCTGGGTTAACCCACAATACCATTAACAATAATAATAATAACAATAATAACACCAAAGTGAATCCGGAGACGCGCAGAAAGCGACGGCGTGTCAGTCTTCCCTTCCCTCATCCCCCTCCTCCTCCTCTTCCTCTTGGCACACAGCATGATCGCGATGGAATGGACATCGACATCGACGTGGACGTCTCTGGACCTGCTGCCCCGACTTTGCCGCACGGCGCTAACAAGAGAGCGCCCGCGGCGGAGGCTGATGCTACTAGTACTCGTGGCGGGTACCATCATCATCACACACCTTACCCACACCCACACCCACACCCACACGCACATATGCGCATGCGCACTGGCATGCGGACGAACGAAGATCGTCATCGATCAGAGTACATCTACACACATCCCTATCCGTATCCTCCGAAACACGAACGTGATTACGAGTATGAGCGTGAACGTGATCAGAGGTATGGGTACGAGCAGGATGAGGATGGGTATGGGTACGAGCATGAGTTTGATTACGAGTATGAGTATGACTATATGCACGGGCACCGCCGCGAACCTGCTGGGCCTGGTGGCCCGGGGCGTCCTCATCAGCATCATCACCCACGTCACCCACGTCACCCGTACCCACATTCATATCAGCATCAACAACAACAACGTCACGGTCATCCCAAGTACATCGATAACGCGGAGTCCGCTATACCATCCCCGCCGATATCGCATATCTCGATGAGCGAGGAGGAGAGTGAGGGTGATGATAACGAGGATGATGAGGGAAGTTCGAGTGGGACAGACGCCTCTGGTGACGAGCTTGATGCACGGAAGCGACACCTTCGCCATCGCCACCACGGTCGTCGTCGACGTGCTTCAGGAGGACCTCGACGTGCGACCTACCCGTACCCGTACCCAGGCTCTTCTTCGCACCCGTATCCATACACGTACTCCCCAGCACCAGCGCCAGCGCCAGCACCACCGTACGCACACACGCACACGCGTGGTGCGCAACCGTATCCCGCGCCGTATGCGTACCCGTCGTCGACTTCGTTCGCCCGTGCTCAGCCTCAGGGTCAGTCGCAGGGTCAGCAGCAGGGTCAGTCGCATCTGTTGACACCACGTTCGAGCTCGGCGTCGATGTCTGCTTCCGCGTCTGCGTCTGCTGCAGCCTCGGTTTCGGTGTCGGCGTCGGTGACAGTGTCTGAGCCTGCGTCGTCGCCGGCGAATTCGCCTCCTGGCTCGCCTGCCAGTCGCGCTTCTGTCTCTCCTTCGCCTGTGCCTGTGCCTATGGACGCCGAGGGTGAAGGCGCCAACGCCAACGCCAACGCGAAAGACTCCTCTGACTCAAAGTCCAAGTCAAACTCAAAGTCGTCGAAATCAAACTCGAAATCAAACTCGAAATCGAAACCGACGACGACAACGACGCCTCACTTCCGCTCATCGTTGTTCAATCTAAAGGACGACGAGAGGGTGTCGGTCTCGACGGTGTTGAGGCCTGCTGCGTTTGCTTATGTTCGGTGATTTTTTTCGGTTTTTTTTGTTCAGTGATTTTTTTTTTGTGTGTGGGTGTTTTTTTGAGGAGGAGGAGTTTTTGGAGGAGTTTTTGGAGGAGCTCCATTTTGGACCTTCTGTACACAATCGACAGCACGGTCGTGTCATCTATTTAATCCTTATTCCTATTCGCGTTCTGATTCTCACTCTGAAATCCAGTTGTATCGCTCTGTTTTCTTGCTCTGTTTAGTTTTTTTTTTGGTTTGGGTTTGGTTTATCTTTATTCACTACTTACTTACTCTTTCGATTACCGTTACTCTAATTCCGAGTCGCCACTTACCGTGTATACGTTATACGTACCTTACCTACCCACACACACATAGTCATCTTGGTCCTCTAATCAATTCTTGAACGCTTGAACCTTCACCAGTCACTTTCGACCCTATATCATTGTCGTTATAATCTTGTTCGCAATCTGCGATTTGTCTACTACCTCTGAGGTTTCTCAAGTTCAATGTTCATGCACATGTGTGAAGTCCTGGATTCGCAGGCAACTTGGAGTTGGTTTCTCAAAAATTGAGAAATGTCGAAGTTCCTCCCCAGGCCCGGGCCGGCGCTATCCGGCCTGATCACTGACATCGTTTCATTTCATTGAAGTTCAACTTGTCCAGACCCCAGTGCTGGTGCTGGTGAACATCGAAAGGTAATTTTTTGAAGACACGCAAGTCCTATTCCTCGTTACGACGGGCATACGCCGTCTTTTGAAGGTTCTAATTTACAAATTTTTATGGTCTTTGAACGTGAACGTGAACCGGTGGCGTTTGGATGTTCGAAATTCGAAGCGTCCTACTAAGTAGTAACTGAAAAATCAGTGCTTTAAGCACATTATCATCCCATTCCAGGTGCGAAGTTTGGCCCCAGTGAATGGAAGTGATCCTCAATGAATGATGCATCGACACTGGCAGACTGAAATACGTCAGGGTCATTTGAATAGGGTCCCGATTCTCCTCCCCCCTCCCCGTCTCCGTCTCCGTCTTACCCATACTACCCCCTTATTCCTAAAAATTCCAGAGATTCTTTTCATCAGACCGAGGATCTCACTGCTCTACATAAATACGAGATTGTACATACATACATACTTATCTTTGATGCAACGTGAACGTGAACATGTCCGAGTATCATAGTTCTGCTACTTAAATAAAACTGTGTTCTGAGAATGGGACAGGCTAAATCAGAGGCACCACGAGCGCTCTGCATGGCCTGGACGGACACATGGCAGTGAGTGACTTGTTCTGCCTCAGGCTAATCCAATCTGTTGAGAAAGGCATACGTACATGTTGCTCTGCGACATCGGACGTCAGCATTATGTGGTAGCTTGATTCTGCATGATTCCTTACCCCGTTTTGAAGCTTGACGTGCCAGTGTATGATCCAAGTATGATCCCACTGGTGATGTGCAGTCGATTTAGAAAAGGTCAACCTGAGGTGCATCAAAGATTTCTGCGTTTTCCGAACGGATTTCTGTCCTTATGGACTATCAAGTAGTACATACATACATCAAAAGACCTCAACAGAAACATCTTGGACTTGCACTTCCGCGTCTAAGAATATGGGCATATTCATTTTTTCGTATTTTTATTTATTTTTAATTTTTGATGTGGGGGACAAAAATCCCAGCATCAAACAATTTGGTGGCGGGGATCTGAATCACGGAGAGACTAGAGTGCGTCCCGTGGTGCCCTGTCCCCCGTTTATCAGCTCCCGAGCCACGAGCCCATGTCAGTTTGCTGTTGGTGGAAGACAGGAAGTCGATGGAATATGTTTGATCAACAACTTCAAGGGGTGCTGTCCAAGGGCAAGTCGGGTAAGCGGAAGTTTCCACGGTTCGCACTGCTAACACTGGTGTCGGATCGTCATGTCTGTTGCGAATGACTGCTACTTACCTATCACGGATGCACGGCTGTAGACTATAACCTATGGACGACAGGACTCCAGTGCCGGTGACGGACAGTCGATGTGTTGTGCCACTTTTGAAGTGTTGGTTTCATTTATGTATATCGATGTCAAATCGAAATCTCTTTTTAAAAATAAATTTTTGTTTTGACTTGATCGTCTCGAGCTTCGTCACCTCGGTCGGTTGCCAGTGTCCTAAGTCTCAACTTCTGAGAAGAAGAACTTCGAACGAACTTAAGTGGGAAGGGTGGTGTATTTTCAAGTTTGATATCATTTATTGTTATTGCGTTTGGTATTTTTTTGTGCGAGGCATCATCAATCTATCTATCTATCAATCAACAAACCTCCTGAGTCTGCTCAATTTCATTTGGTCCTCCAGGGCTCGGTTTCGGGACTTTAGTTTGGATTCTTCGAATAGTAAGTCCATATCAGTCGCAAAAATGCGAATTTGCGAATCTATGATACATCAGCGCATTTGAAGTTCCCAATCCATTCTTGTCTGGATTTTATGGATCACAAGGCCTATGGATAGTTGGCATCCCACTTCAGACTGTTCTCTATTTAGCAAGCTACCGGGTGCGAGGGGTTGACTCAACGTTGAACTTTTGAACCTTGTCGTTATCTCTAATAGTAGGTTTTCACTGGGCCACTGGCCGATCATCCAACTCGGAGTAGTCACTCATCAACAAGCTACGACTGTGATTGCTCGCTCGGTCTGTCGTAAACGTTTGTGTGCACTTGGAATATGATAAGTAATGTGTGGATGAAATCACCGAGGGTTCATGCTGTTATCTCTTCTACGCAGAGTAGATTCGGCGTGGCGCTGGAAGCTTCATCCTATTTTACTTGTACAGGCAGAATTGAGCTCAGAAACTCCGTATTTACTGACCATTTTTCAAAACGTTCAAAACAAACATCGAGGTGCCGCTGATCTCGTGCTGATCGTCTTCGCCTCAGTGGGACCGGCAACACGGATGGACGGTTCCGCGGCAATCAAAAGTTGCGCGATCGCTTACGTACGCATCACATCGCCTATGTACGCCTGCCTACGGCGTCTATGTGACTTCGTTACAACTGGACTACATAGTGGCACCGCTTCCAGATCGCTTCTCTCATGAGAGTTTTTTTAATCGTCGATGTTTAGAGGTTGACTTGGGGAGACGTAGCTATGTGAACAACGTGTTTTATCTTTCTTTCTATTTACGTGGATCATTTCCGAGTGGGTTTCAGTACGACTCGTCATCTCAAGAATATTATCCGTCGGAAGCCCAGTATCCGTGAATTGGCGCCGTCGAGTCACTACTGTGCTTCAAGTTCGATACGTCCTTCACAACGCGGGTGCCAGGTTCGGGCATGTCGATTATTGAAACGAGTCCTTTCGTATCGACGGGAGATTTGCTTTTTGGGAATTGTTTACACTTTGGAAAATGATTGTCTTTTTAACCCCATGTGACAGAGTGTTTCGCGCATAACACTTTTCCGAAAATTTCCACGAATATACACACCTGCACAGTCCCCATACAGAGGTAATGAATGCTGAACGCTTATACATAAGTTCTATCTCTAAGCGATACGAGGCCAAAGATCACCGCCCCCCAATGCTCAGAACTGCTGCGGCAAGCCGTTCGGGCTTCACGGGGGGATTGCTATTAGGACATCGCCAAAAGTGGAAGAGGTAAATCATATGTAGCACTGAGTGTGTGGATGAGGTACCTTAGCTGAGGGAAGAGTTATGAGAATTTAAGGATATACATGGGGTTTTGCCAAGAACTGGTTTCGTAAATCACTGAGCTGAATGGAGAGGGGGGGGGTCTGAGATTCTGACTCTTTGCATTCAGTGACAGGCTTCTTCCGGATATGGAGCAGGGCGACGACTTCGAATCAGTACAAATGTTAGGTCCTCTTTCCATATCTAATGATCAAAACTAACGAAAACTCGATGCCTATCTTTGGATGGATGAATGTGTAGGGCATAGGAAGGCTGGTGCCTTCAAGCCCGACAAGTCTCGTCGGCGTTCCAGTGCATTTATCATTGAAGTAAACACAGCACACGCTGGGCGTTATTGCGGTTCGGGCCAAGGATAAATAGTCTAATTCGATTGAGGCTGCCTCAAGAGGATACACCCGGCAAGGAATGTCCAAGTGTTTGCGTGTACGACTGGCAGCCATGCCGAAGAGCTTGAAAAAATTCTCATCTATTCCTGATGTTACTTCCATACCCTACCCGCCTAGTAAATCCATAGTAAATATAGGATTAATTCATCCAGATTTCAAACTTGAGATCGCCGTTTACGGTCAGTTGAGAGTCAGATGCTGGGTCCGCAGCTTGTCCGCGAGATTACCATAAGCACATATTCACTATTTAAGTGAGGAGGAAAGAAGGGAGTGTGATAATCCCCAACCTATGTGGTAATACGACATGTTGAGATAAGATCTTTGGCGGAACTATCACCCCTCTGATCGATCAATGTTAATAAGCGGGGAGGAGTGGGGTGGACCGATGAGCACCTCATCCTGACGGATGTTTTCCGCTTTCGTGTCACGATTTACATACATAACATGAGATGCCCGTAAGGGTAATACCACGTTAACGCCTTTCCATGACGTCTTAGTCGTGGCCTAAAATCGGACGGAGAGCAGTGATCGACGAGAAAAAAAAATGTTGAATGCGAATGCTATTCAATCTGTCATCAATTGAGGAACGACGGGGATTGTATGACTTCAATGGAACGTCCTTCACGACTCGTGTGAAGCATGTGGCGAGTGACATTCGACAGTCTGGCTGACACCCGTCATGCTTGATCCTTTATTGCTTGAGCCGACGTCGGAAAGTTCAGTTGTCTGGCCGTCATTAGACGGTGCCACTGCGGAAAAAGGAGAGAAAATTTATCTTGTAGGAGGCCGAGGAACCAGAAAAAAGACAAGGACACAAAGGTCGGGACTTGAAAAGTACAACAATGATCCACTCATCTTCAATAGCGGGTATATTGAACGAAAATCGAGTATAAAACAAGGCATCTGTATCCAATTGACGCCGCACTGCACCCTACATCTTACTCGACAATTTTGCGTTTACATTCTGGCGACTGAGGACATCCAGAATGGCAGATGCTAATTTGTTAGGAGCCTCCTGTACGACCTGTTTACAAAGGCTCAGTACAAGCTAAACGGCGATGGCAGTGAGAGCCGGTCATGAAGCAAGGACGTACAAGGTGTCCTACATCCTCCAGTCGTGTGATGGAGGCAAAGTTTCTTCCCTCCTGGGGATTTATTAAACTATCCTGAGTTTCCCTCTCACTGTGAGGAGGGTAATTATGATCAATAATTCTTCTCCCTGGTTGACAACGATAAATCGGCACGTACAACATATCGTTTGTTCCTCCGTAAATAAGATGGACGGGGACGAATTCGCATATCATGTTCAGCTGATTGACCGCGTCACGGGTATAACGTCTCCCCTTGAACGCGATGTTCTCTTCCAGTCTGTGCGTTGTCAACGTAACTCCGGATTTCTTGGCCGGATAGAATGCGGTGGGGAGAGAGCGAAGTCCGTAGTTCTGCGAAGCGTCGATCCTACATGAGTTCGACCTTAAAGCCGAAAGGGCGATCACTTACAGTATAGGCGTCGAAAACCCTCTGATCCCATGATTCACAGGGCAAGCTCGTCTTCATCCACTCTACAGCAGCTTCAAAGCTCTTCCAAACATCTCGTCTGATAGGAGTCATCATCTCGACCATTTTATACAAATCGGACGAGTGGCCCTCCTTTTCCCTCGACCACATTGGGGGATCGACGAGAATGATACTGGAGAATGGGATTCTGGAAGGTGGGTTGAAAAAGGAAGTTGATAGGGTTCTAAAGTGTGGTTTTGAGATAACTCGCAGGGCAGGGCTAAGAAAAGAGCTTGAGGTTGGGTCACTTACACTCCTACGGCTCCCGCGGAATGACCGCACAAGACAACTTTGTGGCCCCTTTTGCCTGGGTCGAGCAGCCCGGATTTGTATAATGTCGCAAATGCGTCGGCGTAGTCCCAAATGGCTGGTACACTTGAGTTAACGCGCAAACCTGATCAGCTAGCGGCAATGCGTACTGGTGATTTCAGGCTTCCGCACAAGAACATCTTCGTTCACGGTACATGCCTCGCCGTGATTCTGGCAATCAAGGGCCCATGCCTCGCAGACAACCCGTTTCTGATCCAATCTGAACAGATCCTCGACGGTTGGCTCCCAGGTTTCTTTGACTGAACAAGGCGTTAATCATAAGGAAAACGTACATCTAGAACACTCACAAAATCCAGCGCCGTGTCCAAGGAGAAGTACGATGCCAGGTGTCACCCTTTCGTTCTTGCTCCCTCTGGTGTACCGCTTCATGGTACATATCAGAGGAACTCCGTTTGTCTGGGTTGAAATCGCATACTTCTCGATCTTCAAGGTCATTCTCGATATTCACCAAAGCTGCGACGAGATAGAAAGAGCCAGGAAGAGAACTTGGGCCTGTGAACATCCTCGACGGTCTTCATAATCATATGGCCAATGGCGGTCGTGCGTGGTAGTGATCATGACAGAGCTTTGTTGGCAGACAAATTCGTGGCCGAAGGCAGACCGGGGCAGATAAGATAAGATAAGGATTGCTTTGACGAATATGTCCGGCCGCAATTTCAAAGTCCGATGCTGTGAATTCGTCATTGTTGAACGGAATGTTCTCGACGTTGAACTTGTACCTCTATGTCCCAGAGTCTTTCTCCTCAATGTACACCATTGAAACAGCAGTATGACTCCTGCTTTAACTCATGGTTTGAAGGTTATCTTCAGCCAGCCATAGCCGCAGGGAAATCTCCGGAGACCCGTGCTGCGTACTCAAAACAAAAGGCAGACGAATTTCAACAGAAATGCGGCAAAGTTTGGGAGGAATACAAGGCGTGTGTTCAGGTATGTCTATTTTGACAACCACACAATAAACAATACACAAGTTGAATGAATATTTCTATCTCCAGCTCGCCGTCAAAACGCATGGTTTAGACAAGCTGCTGGACCAAGCCAGGGCAGAGAACCCCCTGGTTGATCCCATACCGCCGCCAAATAAATGACCATCTTTTCCTGTACAAGGTCTCCGTTTTCTCCTCTGGAACGATATCTGTTTCTGACATTATACCTTCAAGCCCCCTCTCATGTTGTTTCATAGTTATATATAGAAAAATTTTGCATTATCTCTCGTGGATCTCGCGCTCGGTGCTCATGATGCGGCAGAAAGGGCCACACACGGGCAAGAAGACGCACACTCCGAATCCAATCTGGGAAAACGCGTCGATCACTGTGGAGAGTCTCGGAGGCTCGAAACCCAACGGGAATGATAACGGTGGAGAGCCTACTTTGAATCTGTCCGAATGAAATGCCACGGCCACGAACGGCGCGGATGAAAATCTCGAGTAGATGCCTACCATCGTAACCCAGTTAATATGTTACAAAGCGTTCGGGTCACTTCGATGCAAGGGAAACATCGTCCAGAACAGGCTTAGAGCTTAATATAACGCGCGGATGGACTATCGCTCGCGCAACTCTATATTCCGATGCGGAGAGTGGGTTCTGTCACTTGCTTATGGACGCGATCCGCGTCATCCGGCGAACTTGGACCATGTTATAATGTGGCCCATCGAGTCTGTGTTGACTTCACAGCCCAAGCTCTGGTCGCTCTCTGGAGGTATTTTAATTTGTGGTTCTTCTCTACTTGATGCTCATCCTAACTTAGGACGTCCTCGTAGAACACAACGCCAACACTCAATCATGTCTTCAGAAGATAACCGTCGTGTCATCACCCAATTCATGGATGTTCTCCAAACGCGCAGATACGACGACCTCCTTCCTCTCGCGACACAAGGCGCGACATGGTGGGTCGCTGGCCCGCAAGATACCCTCCCCTTCTGCGGGAGTCACCTCCTCTCCGACCGGGCAGCCCAAATGAAGGAATCGTTCGGCAAGGCGAGCTCAGTCAGCTATGAGATTCGCCACATCATCTCAGAGGGAAACACGGTGGTTCTGGAGTCGGTGACGAGGGCGGAGGGTCCGATTTCGGGCCAGGTTTATGAGAATGAGATTCTGACGACGTTCACCCTTGTGGATGGGAAAATTCAGAGTATTCGGGAGTACCTCGATACCACACAGATCTTGAAGTACATGGGAGCCGCGTAGGGCTCGATGGTGCGATACCTTCGTCGTCTGGAGCTTGGTTTACCCTGAAATGAATACAATAATAGCATGAAAATGGAAGTTAATCGTTATGAGCCCTTATCGTTGAGCATTTTCGAAGGCCGGCATACCCGAGTAGACCCTCAGGCAAATCGCTTGCACCGTAAATTAAATACTCCGGATTATGCGGCGCCTAAATCACGTAGGGTGGCTTCAGCCTTCTAGCAGGGAATTGATATGGTCAGTGGCTACTCTAATGATTTCCCTTGTGTAAAAGGATTTCAATTGTAATCGATGCGATGGGTTTATCGCTTCGAATTGCTGTGAAACGAGGGTACTGCCAACCTTTGGGGCGCGCCAGTCAAAGAAAGTTGAGTGGTTGATCGACCAACACCGCGTGCGCTAAATTTGGGTTCATAATTCGCGTTATCTTACGGATACACGGGAACGTATCGTGAGTGAGCATGAAGCGATGAAGCTGGATAACGCATAAATATTGGATGTTTGAAGTTTGATTGACGTCGCTCTCTGCAGGACCATCGGCCATTGAAAAGGCCAACAACAAAACGTTGGATTTTGTAAGAGGTATCATCTTGCCCGCCAAAGATGACGATGACTCACATCCCCATTACGTTCTAGGACTAGTAGGACCTACGTACTCCGTGTCGCGAGAATCTTTCTAAGCCTCCTTACTCTGAATCTCCGGAAATGGCGAAGGATTCAGATGTGGCGAATCTCGGGCCACTCGTTCTGTCTTAAATAGCCTGGGAGGAGAGGAAACCCTCAATACAACACACCCTCAGTCACTTTAGCAACACAACCCAGGTAGGGCACATCTCCTCCTCCTCCTCCTCCAACCCCACTGGCTTATTCGTGTTTCCACAAGCAAAAAAAAAAAAAAAAGCACACCATGTCCGCTGAAGACAACCGTCGCATCATCACCTCCTTCATGGACGTCCTCCAAACACGCAAATACGAGGACCTCCTCCCACTCGCCACAACAGACGCCACATGGTGGATCGCCGGCCCACAAGAGACGCTCCCCTTCGCCGGCAAGCACCTCCTCTCCGACCGGGCGGTCCAGATGAAGGCCGCCTTCGGTCAAGCAGGCACGGTGAACTACGAGATTCGCGCGCTCACTGCTGAGGGAAATACCGTGGTGATGGAGTCCGTGACGAAGGCGGTGGGACCTGCTGAGGGCCAGGTATACGAGAATGAGATCTTGACCAAGTTTGAGATCGAGGGCGGAAAGATCAAGGAAATCCGGGAGTACCTCGACACGACCGCTATTTTCAGGTACATGGGAGCTGCTTGAGCTGCTTGACTCGGAGCGGGTTGTTTGGATGGTAGCATAGTGATATTTATCTCGTTTTGTTTGCATCGGCCGTCATGAAATTGCATTTGTATTCACAATCCAGTGATGCGTATCTTGAAGTTGCGTCAGACTTTCATGAACATCGAGTGATGACGACGACGAAAGCGTGGCCAGATGATTAGAGTTGTCAGTACCTTTGCAGACGTAATCTGTCCGCGGGTCCATTCACTTCTTCCCTCCCCGTGACGCCATCGTACTCGGATTACTCTGGATAGGGTCCAGATGCGGTTCATTACCCATTCTGCTCCATAACCGTTGGTGTATTTAGTGTTTTTCTCCCATGTAGTTGTTCTTCGTTTGAGCCACGGTAATTCAAACATTGGTCAAGACACCTATGAGGTCGGACGACGAGACGTTCACTGATGACTGAAAAGCGAAAACACAAGGGAACGGTTTACCTTTCGTTTTGAGGTTGAGTAGAATAATAGGATGAACCCGCCGATCATCGTACCGAGCCCCATCGAGCCTAACATGACGCATGGATCAGAATGGGATCCCAGGTCAGAAACAAAACAAAACAAAAAAAAAACAAAAAAAAAAAGGGCCCACCAACGAAGAGCTCAACAGTCCTAAACCCAAATCCTCCATACAACGCCTTGGACTCTTTATTCCTATTATCGCGCAGCGAGGCAGCGATGATGGGCCCAACGATAGACGTCAAGCCCTCCACGCTCGCAAAACACCCAAACGCAATGTTTGTTATATGGTTTTGGGTGCCTGGCAATTTCAATTACAATTATCAAAATTCCAGGTTGGGAAAGTTTCAGCTGAAGGAGCCTCCATGGCACGAACCTCCAATCTCGGACGCTGCTGCGGGCCATATCCCCGGGAACGCTCCGCCCTAGTAAGTAGTACGGGTCAGTAACCGAGAGTTTCGTTGAAGGGACAGACTCTGTCTTACGAATCCACCAAACATGCTCGCAAACACGAAAATCCAAGGGAGGGAAGAAGCGAACCCCCAGAAGACAAACGACGCGACGGCGCACCCGATACCGCTTGACATGATAACGTACGGATACGGGTAAGAGTCAGACAGACGACCGAAGAGCATGAAGAAGATGGCAGAAGCAGCGTTGAACACGGCTAATACGAGTCGGGATGGAAGAGCGGTGGCTGGTGATAAGGACGAAGTGTATGTTGGGATGAACAAGCTGACAGGAAAGAAACCGAGAGCTTGGACGAATGTGATGGCTGCCTAAGGGGGAGTTTGAGAACTCAAAAGGGGTACGATACAAGCAAAAGTTGACATACCACTCCATACAGAATTGGGCCTCTCAAACTTGATAGATCGGCTGGGAACCAAGGTTGACGGGGAGCGTCGGTCATACTGCCAGGCTTCCTGATTGGAACTCTCGGTTTCATCCCGAGCAAGGCGGTCGACATGCACAACCCGAAGACGATCGCCCATATCCTAAGGGAGTACTAGCCCTCAGAAACATATGCTACGGCATCCAGTATGGAATACTGACCTAAGCGTCCACCGGAATCCGAGTTTCTGTAGCATTGCGCCCATGACGAGAGGGAACACGAAGCCTCCGATTCCCGACCCACCGAATATGATGCCTGTGGCGAGTCCTCGTCTGGTGACGAACCATTCTGGGAGCCAGATCATAACCGGCGAATACAGGGTGCTCGCACTCAATCCAAAAACGACGCCCTGGAGAAGGATCATATGCCATGTCTTCGGGTTTGTGAGGAGCTTAGTAATCCTGGAAAATGTGGATTAGAGCCGAACGTACCTTAGAAGCAAAGCTGGACAGTAGGAGAGCGAGGAAGCATAACGAGAGAGATGCCCACATCCCATGTTTTATGTACTCCGGATATCGTTGGTACACTGGAAACAAATTCGTTATCCAAACGATGCGTGTAAGAAACAAGGTACAGACATAGAACGACGAGAACTAGGGCAAAATATTGAATGCCTAGTGACGCAGTCCCGATGGTCGAAATCGCAGCAGCAGATGACGTGTTGAAAGGGGGGTTCATCGAGTAGTAATCTCATATGTGCCTTAGAGTCATTATATGTTCATATAGATTCGTGTAAGGCCTCTCACCTTGAAAGATTCCGTACGTGTTATTCCAACCCCAGATAAAAAATTCAAAAGCAAAGGCGGATACACAGAACAACCACGCATCTCGACCCTACGACGAGCTTTAAATCAGCACAACAAGCAACCAATGACAAACAGTAAAACAGACCTCATCAGTGGCCGGAAGATTCGTGTTCGAGTCCGTCGATACCACGACATTGTCCACCACATCCGGGCCATCCTTCGAAATGCCATTCTTCTCCCTGCGGTGGATGTGAGGTGTAGCATTTGTTGGCGGTCTGCTGAGTTCCTCCAGGGGGTACTCCATGTGGGGGCGATACACACCGTTTTGCTCCTTTTTATGCGATATCGGTTAGATATGATGTTGCCGCACAGTCCGACGCGCACGCCGCTTCATAAAAATCGTCATTGCAAATTGGGCTAACATGTTGTTCTTGCGGATATCGTTGTTGATTTTTTTTGGACTTCCGGCGTGTTCGCCCAAGGTTCAAGGTTCAAACAAAGTCCAAACGTTCACCTAGACGAGCAATATAACCTGAAAGACGGTGCGCAAAAAGTCTTTGAACGATGAGAACACTGGACGATGATGGGAAAAGAAATTTGCAAATCGTGTCGGCCTCAAGTGGGAGTCGGCATAAACAACGATAAATACCGCTTCAATACCGTTTTAAGGGCTCATAGGCTCCCACAACAGTTCTGTTGGCTATCAAAGATGTATAACGCGACTGAGATACATATTTTTGTAATAAAGTAGAAATCTCTAGAAAATCTTCGAGTAAACTTATCGTGCAACAGTGCTGTTGGCCAGCTTTTGTCGAAGTGTGGTTTCAAACTCCGATATTGGATGAAAACGATTGACCGACATCTCCGACTCGGAATAGCAACGTGCTGTTCCAGCTGTAAGTATAGCTGGAAACTAGGGAAACAAAGGATGTACTTTGTAAGACTTTGTTTGTGGGTCGCTGTGGGTGCCATCATTGTATAAAAATGGCCTGATGAACATATCAAGGCATCTGGTTTGTCAGGCGAGCGAGATAAACTAGGGGAGGTGGCGCCAAGGGGTATGCAAAAAAAAATTCCTGTACACGGGGTTGTTTTAGAGATTTAAGGCCAAATTTACCCTCCCCCCCCTATGTACCTGCCTATTTGGGCAGCGAAGATCCATCAAATCTTGGCAAATCACCTGGCAAATTGGCCAAATAGGTAAATTTTCTTGAGAGTGATGTTCGATAAAGCTTTGACTCAAACCTCTTATCCGTGATTCAGATTAGGTCCCCATCGATGTTTTCATTTGAATTTGTCTTGTAAAAATCTCCTTTTTTGACAGAATGAACATCCAACTATCAAAGTACTCTATTCTTAGCCTCAACTTATGTATAAACACATGATAAGGGATTCCCGAGCCAACATACAGATACACCGTTACATATACAGTTGACTTTCTCATAATGCATAACAGCGGTCGCGCATTTTTCCTATGCATTATGAGATTTATGCAAAACCAAAATGGTCACATGACTCTGTTCTACCATATATGGGTGAGAACTTGAGGAGAATCGGCGTTTTTTGGGGGGAAATCGTGTGGAAATGAAGCTTATAGATGCATTGAAACACATTCTCTGCCGAAATGGCAATAGATCTTGGCAATATCCCCATTGAAAACTCTCAAAAATTACGGGCTGAGCCGGTCCGGGCGGCAGTAGAGCACCATATTGGGGCTTCTCCCTGTAAAAATTCGAGTTGATAATGCATATACCCCCAAAAAGGCTATGCATTATACAATATGCAATATGCGACGAATTTCCTGCGAACGAACTCGGTTTCGCCAAAAAGCTATGCATTATGAGAATTATGCATTATGAGCGTATGC
>JAHXRV010005905.1:0-23375 GCA_019904355.1 Psilocybe tampanensis
ACCAACGATGATCGTCAATAATCTCGCTTGGACAAGTTAACTTGGCCTAACTTGCCCCAGCCATTGTCACACCTAACTTGGTTCCCACGCTTGGGGACAATTGAACTTGGGTGTCGCCTGCGTAAACAGCTCCCTATATAAAGAGTAAAGTGATCTGGATCGTTTTCTGTGGGATGTTGGTGATCTATAGGTTGTGTTTTGATATAATTGAGCTACAAAACTATGTATTCATGTATATGAGGCCTAGGCAGCTATGTAGCGACCAAGTTCGGTCTGACAGCCATGCAATCAACGTGAAAACCTCATGTTCTATGTGGAATATCAAGATGTCCACTATCAGATGTCCACTATATATGTATTATTACGTCGGAGAAAGTTTTGTGGTTCAAGATAAGAGTCGGTCATTCAGAACTAGATACATTTATTGGCAGGAGAGGCGTGCTCCAGTTTTCCTTTGGGAAGATTTGCTACTAGGCTCTTGAACGCTGGTGAGTTGGACTTGATGGACATAACGGTCTCCGTGCGGCGCAAGCGCTCCGCTCCCCTGACTTCAGAATTCTCGCAGTTCAATTATTTAGTATTTCGACAGATGTTTTATCCAGTAAACCCTCCGTTCGGTTCGCAGAGAAATGAGGATGTGTTTAAATCTTTCAATACCTTTCCTCACCGTCCCCTTCGGAATCCAGCACAGCCAATGCCTGCCGCTTCGACTTTGACGGTAACAAGTGCCACAGATTAAGTACCAAGGATTAGGGCTTAATGATAACCTGGGGGATTGACTTCAAATGTGTTGAAACCATTTCTTAGCCTTGTTCCCAATCAATGACACCCTACATAGAACTTTTCACTGCTAGGTATTGTAAACTCTGGCCCAATATCGGCCCTGTAACGACTTAGTATCATTATGCAGATTATATGCACCATCCGACCCTCTTTGATCGCCCACAACGCCCAACTTCATCGAATACCTCTCCGGCACGAGACTCCTAGGCGGGTTCGGCAGGTCACGGCATTGCCAAGTTTGTGGATGCCGGCCCCGGCACAAGCTAACTTACGCTCACTTGGCGGCGACAATCTAACTTGGCCAGCCAAAATCCAAGCTAACTTGGGAAAAGTTAACTTTTGGCTGGCCAAGTGAAATTGTCCAAGTGAGATTGTTAACCACCACCAACGATTTGTCACACTGGTGTCACTCCTGTAACTCTTTTCTCTGACAATTCCACTCATCGACTCAATCCTCCACCCAAGCTCCTGGGGATTCACGATGATTTAAAAACGCTTTCCATTTCTTGATCATCTATATCGGAGGAGGATTAGCTCTTCTTTCGTGACACAAATACCGTTCTCTGGACCGAACTTCGAACGCTAGTTTGGTAAATGTCGGGGGGTTGAAATTTGATTGACATGACTAACTTTTCCTTTCCGTTGGTTTGTTTGATCAGGCGGCGTAGAAGCTCCGGATGGATTAAAGATATCGACTGAGGGCATGGGGACGTTGAAAGAAAAGTGGATGGCCATAGGCCTCAGGGAACGAGGAGAGGGGAAGTCGTTGTCGCGACCGATTGTGGGTGAGTGTCCCTTGTGTCTGTTGTATTTTCCCTCTTGTTTTTGACTTTTTTCTGAGTCTCTCTTCTCGAATTTCCTATATAGTTGTGCTTATGATGTGTCCTTGTAATATAGCGATCGTACAGTAACACGGATGAAGACGTGAACAAGGTCGTCGTTCCGACTCGTCACGAACACCCCAACTTTTCCTCTCCTTTAAATACTGTCTTCAAAACCTGCTCTGGCATCGAAGTGGTGAGCTGATACTTCCCATGTCATGAAATTGTGCTCAGTTTCCTGACACGTCACGCAGCAGACGATCCAAAGTTAAATGAAGCCCATGTCTTGGTGGTATACTCCCACTTCCCGCGATCTAATTTGGAACCAGCGACCTGGTCAGAACCGCATGGCCCACCTCGCTAATTAGAAACGCGTCGCTCGGGATGGCCGGGCATGATAAACTATATTTGTCGCGGGCGCTTGGTCTGTTATCTTCGACCCTTTCGCGACACCGGATGTTTGTAATATCCTCATCCAGCCCGCGTAAAAAGCACACCGCGCCGAGTTATGAAAGGGAGGACAAGGTCAGTTGATTCCCTTGGGTGATCATCAAGGCTGATGGGCTGTGATTAGAAGCGAGCACAACGGGACGATCAGAGGTATAAATTATCTGACGTGCCAGATGTCCCTATTCAGCAATCGAACCCGATCAGCATATGAGTAGGGCAGGATGAAATGAATTGAAAGACATACGGTACCAGTTTCCGTGGTTCTTTGGGGTATCTTTGGCTGATATCCACTTCAAGTTCGCGAAACGATTCCAGGACCTCGATACTATGATCCTGATGAAATAGAACCGCGTGTCCGTATATAAGACGGAAGAATATCGCCAACCTTTCGACGAGTCGTACCGCCATTCTGGTTCGCCCTCCCCATCCCGATGGCGTCGCAGGTCCTCTCTCGCACTTGGAGCTACCTCCTCCTCACCATCATCTTTATCGATATACATGTATTCGCGTTGTCGTCCGAGTCTACGACCACAAATCATGCGGTCATGGTCACAGGTACCAAAATCTCCATCATAAATGGTCTGCTGGGCCCCGCGTCGTCCAAATTAGAGGCTCGCCAACAGCTCGTTTGTCCCTTCTCAGGGGATACATGTAAGTGTTATCGTACAATATCACCGTTTCGTTGACTGTCTGACACTTTTTTCTTCTTCTTTTCGTGGCAGTGTGCAGCGGGACTGATTTTTGTTGTCCTGCCGGAAGCTTCTGCCAACCATTGAAGTGAGCATTACGTCTCTACCTCCGATATGTTGTAGGTTGAGTCCTCATTTACAGTCCTATACCAATGGCCTGCTGCATTTCGGCCACCGGAATGTCGTGCAACGGAGGTACCGCCTGCTGTTCCAGAGCCACGTAAGCAGGCTTCGATTCAATCCACTCTTTAGATCTAATTCAAGTTTCGTATCACAAAGCGAGCAATGTTGTAACAGTTCCACCGGGTGCTGCTTGTTGACCAGCAATATCCCTCCTCCGACCCTCACGACCAATAGTCTGCCTCAGCCAACGTCCACTTCACCAACGTCATCTCTCCCCAAAGGGACGATCGCTTTGGACTACCAGGATATGCTCAAGCCCAGACCGAACGAACCAGCGTCGTCGGATCGGGTAGGAGCAGTCAATTCTGTATGTTGTCTTTTCGAATGGATCATTATTGATATCGAGGTGATACTGATGAGAGTCTCGGGTAGCTTTTCAAGAATATGTGTCTTGGTGAGTCATGTCGGTCACTTTTCGTTGGGTCGAAAACTCATGGTTATACTCAAGGCATGCAAAAAGGAGGCACACTTTCTTCACAAAGTGCAACGTTTATGTACGCCCCTTCACAGCAAAGCTCCAATCGGAATGCAGTGTGCGGGAGCGTTACGTGCGGTTCGGGACAGACCTGCGACGAGGTAAGGTGGTATCGCCTCGCATTTGTTTACGCTAACTCGCGGCCATCCTAGTTTCCATTCGCCAGCACCACTTTGGGTGGGTCCAAGAATACAGCTGGTACCTGTGTCGATACTGTTCGTGATCTCCATACGCGTTGATCATGAGTGCATTGACCTTAATGAGTCACCGGAAATCCTAGGTCGCCATGAGCATTCAAGCCGCGATTTTGGGGTCGTTCTTTGATAACAACAACGTTTCGGCGAATGATAACTATATCATTAGACTCTCGAATGTTGATTGCACTTCGCTTCTCTCGAGTGGAACGACGATGACTGCGAGGAACGAACAAGCAACGGATAATGCAAATGTCCTTCTATCTGGGCGAAATGCGCGGCTTGCAAAACGACAGGCACCGTCCGGTCTGACGGCACAGATGCAGCCAATTCAATGTGAGTAACTTGGCGAAAATGAAAATACCTAGGCTTTCATTCGGGATTTTAATGACTTTGATTCCTTATAGTACTCGAGTTCAGTCCATTCTCGGAATTCGATATCTTCAATCACTCGGTCTACTACCTTGGAAGTCTCGCCGCTGCGCAGTAAGTACAGATACCCTGGCGGCTGGAAGTTATCTGTCTTCGTGACTCACTTCAAGCGTTTCAGATATACGGTGAATGTCCAGGTCACTGAGGGAATCGTCGACGCGCTGCATGTCGTCGATTATCAAGGATTGTCATATGCCAAGTGAGCCTTTTTATACACAATGGGTGCATAGTTCGAGCTGTGTTAATGACCGACCTCACACACAGCTCTGGTAATAACTTACTCCTTGGAATAATCGACCCCCCGTTTTCACTTTCGTTTACGGTGCCCCAAAATGCTGTTGGCGTCACACTCGTCGTTGATACTGTGATCGATTATAAAATCAGCGCGAGCATCATCGCGGGACCTGGCGGCGGGGTGGTCTCGTCCTTGTCCTCCGCCCCATCTGGAGCGTCGTTGAGTTCGGGTCCTGTGACCACTCCTGGACCGGGCAGCGGCAGTGGGATGGGACCAAAGCCGCCTGGGACTGTAGGTGGAGGGGGTGCGATTCCGCAGAGAGGAACGAGTTTTGGTTTCGTCTCTTGTTGTGTTGCTTTATTGGTGGTTTTTTTGAGTGCGTGACTCCTATCGTCTGAACGCTCTGGTTCACGTTTGCAAGACAAGTTGATTAGCCGAATATTCGCAGCAACTGTAAGTGTAACAAGTAGTCGTTGGAATAACAATTGTACTATAGTACATACATCATAGAGAAATACAAGTAGTCGATGGAAAACCAAAGAAACCCATTCTAAACCCTTATAAACCCCAGAAACATTCTAAACCCTGTAAGTATGCTGAGCATTACACATTCGCTAGTGGGTTCTATTCCTTGGGATTATTACATAGGTTTGCATTTATTCTATTCAATTATAAACGGTAATATTTGACATGTTTTTGTGATGATGGACCGTCCACAATAACATAATCCTCAGCGTCGTATCTCACCCCGTACGCCATCCGCTATGCGTCCTGCCAGTGGTAAAAGCCTCACGCGCGTTCCATCTTGGCCTCACCGTGCGTCTTGATTCATAGAGGTCGGGTTCGAGGAGCTCTGTAGGGTCGGTAGTTGTAATTTCGGTGTGCGTTGGTCGCTGGGGCCAGGGGTAGAGTAAACTGAAATGAATGTGATGATAGTGCGAGCCAGAGAGTTCTGATGATGATGGTAACGGCAAGCACACCGGTGGGCGAACAGGAAAAGCAACGCAAGAAATATTTGAAGAAAACCATCAAGAGATTGTGTGAAATAGAAAGCATCAACTTGTTCATGATCAGGGACCAAAGACGACACACTCCCAAATCTCCCTGATCCTCCTCCCTTCCTTGTTTTCTGGAACCCCAGAGCCAGTACCAGCACCCCTACTACCCCCAACGACATCACCATACCCATTAACCTCTTCATCATTGACATCCTCGAAGTCATACAGCTCATCATAGACGAAACTTTCTCCATCAGGATCCAACAACCCCGCTCGTGCTCTCGATGCCGCCCTGGCTTGGGCTTGGGCTTGGGCTTGGGCTGGTGAGTGGACGTGTGTTCGTGACGGTGCTGTTACCGGTGCTGGTGCTGGTTCCAGTCTACTCCCTCGTGCTTCCTGGCGTCGTTCCATTTCCTGGTGTCGTTCTATTTCCTGTTGGTATCGAAACCGGCGGCGTCTCGCACGTCGGCGGTTTGCGTATGGATCCTCGGATTCGTCGTTGTCATCAACGGTAGCGGGAGCGGGAACTTCGGGAGCGGGAAGAGTGCCGGTGGTGGGAGGAGGTTCAGTGAAAGGTTCAGTGCCAGTTCGAGGGCCCAGACTAGTGGAATTGGGGTCCGTGCTGGTGCTGGTGCTGGTGTTGCTTGGATTTTCGTCTCGGCGCGTCTGTGTCTCTGTCTGTGTTGGGGCCGAATTGGTGTTGGCGTTGGTGTTGGCGTTGTCGTCGTCGTTTTCGCTGGTGCTCTCTCCACGATCCCGATTCCGAAGGAGAATCCTCAAACTCCTCAAGATCCGCACATATCGCTCAGCCGAGGCTGGATGTTCTCTTGATATCAGAGGATGAATCTGGTTGTCCTGGTCCAGTCCTTGGGTTATAGGTTGAGATGGAGATAGATGTTGAGGTAGAGTTGAAGGTCGAGACGAGTCAGACGATGACGAGCTCCAGGTCGGACTTGAGCTTGGACTACGACTAGGACTTGGTAGTGATACGATGTCCATGTCAGAGACAACTATCGAAGAGGTTTCACTGGCAGCAGACCGTGACGCAGGCGGAGGCGGAGGCGGAGGCTGGGTAGAGACGAAATCGTCCTCTCCTAATCTCTGCGACATCTGTCTTAGGTTTCCATACACATCACCACCACCATCATCATCGTTAACCTGAGCCTGAGCCTGGGCCTGAATTGTTGCACCCGAATTATTATTATGTAGCGACCAGCCTGAGAGGCGGTTCTCAAGTAGGTACGGTGCGTCTTCTCTCCCACTTGTGTGGTTTGATGAAGAACTTGATGTAGGTGCCCGTGCTCTTCGTTCCTGCTGCTGCTCACAAACTCACCCGAGTTGGACGCAGATTGGATCATACCCAATCACTACAGCCTGCTGGAGGGACCACTGGCGGCCAGAATCTCGACGTCGGCGTGTGTGTGCGTGCGTGTGGATGTTGTATATTTACAAGTTGGAGTCGGATTGGGAGTCTGAGATCTGAGGCGTTCAAGCTTCAAATTTTATTACTCGACATATTCAGGCTAGGATAAATCAACGCCGTTCATGAATCGGCGCCAGCCGTGAAGGCCAACCTCAGGGAGTGCCTGTAATTTGTGGAGGAGCGTGACGAGTTACATAATCAAAAACGCGAGGTGTCATACCGGTGTCACACAATTTTTTTCGGGGTGTGTGACAGTTGGACAAAGCCTTCGATTCGACTCCTTTCATCATCATCATCATCATCATCCTCCTCAGTTAAAAAAAGCTCGTCACATTCGATTTCATTGAACTTGTTCGACGATAGCTAGTAAGTTGCTTGCTACACTTATCGACTTGCTCAACTCAACTCAACGACGGTACTCCAGTTGCACGGATACTTTGCGCCTTTCGACTCTCGAGTGGCCGGCGCTCTGGCACAACGAAGACGGGGAGGATAAGTTAAACACTCAGACGACACGAAACGAGGAATAGGATATGGAAGGTGTGGATTCGGAGGACCGAGATCTGGATCTGGATTGGGAACAAGACCGAGAACAAAGGCGAGAGGATGAGGATGAGGATGTTAGTGTGGAAGAGGGCGTTGACGTTGAGATGTCTGTGGACGTGGACGGGAGGGCACTTGAGGCACCTGCACCTGCATCTGCATCGTTGCCCCCAGTCCCAACCCCAGCGTCGATGACACTACCAGTGCCTGGGCTTGTGCCAGTGTCAGAGGGTGAGTGGCGTCGTTTTGTGTTCCTCTTTCTGTCCCTTTTTTTTTTCCCTTTCTTTTTGGTCGTCACCCTCTTTGTTCGGTTTATGCTCAACATATCGCTTTCCCTCTTTTTTTTTTTTTTTGATTTATTTATCGACTTCTTTCTTCCAAACCAACACGACGACACACACACTAGTAGAACACGACATCGACATTAACATGGACATGGACGCGAACACGAACACGAACACGAACGGGATGGATATGGAAGTGATGGCAGACGAACCGGCAGAAGCCATAGCGTCATCGTCATCCGCTCCACACTCAACTTCAACTTCAACTTCAGTGGCACCAGGACCAGGAGCGTCGACAGCATCGACAATGTCTGCGGCTGCGGCTTTGGGTGTTTATGTTACCCCTCCTTCACCTTCACCTTCACCCTCACACTCTCCCACTCTGTCTTCCTTTGCCTCTGCCTCATCATCTGCCACTCCGTCTGAATCGTCCACCGGCGCACCCGCACATGTACATATAACCACTATACCATCGACGTCGACATCTACCCAAGCATTACCATTACCATCCACTATAGAACCGCCGTCCCAACTTGAAGTTGAAGTTGGAGCCGACGCAGATACTAATCATAACACCGATACCAATACCAATCTCGCCGCTGAAACCGAAGCCACCAACACCAACACCAACAACGAGGGCTCGGGCTCGGGCTCGGGCTGGGACGACCCAACCCCACATGCGACGACGACAGACGCAGACGACTCCATCGTCCTCTCCGACCTCTTACGCACAGGCGAGGCTTCGCGACTCCGGCGAAGAGGCGCGGTCGTCCATCGGGTGGACCACCAACAGCAGCATCCGAGGTTGGACCTTGATGGCGAGCCAACTGGACCTGGAGTGTGGGGTAGGGATGGAGGAAGGGATGGAAGGGAAGGAAGGGATGGAAGGGATGGAGCAAGGGAAGGAGCAAGGGAGGTGGATAGTGCTAGTGAGATTGTGGGCGTGAACGTCGATGCGGATGGGGATCCGTTGCCTTTGCCTCGGCATGGTGTTGGTGTTGGTGCTGGCGCTGGTTCCCGTCCGTCTGCGTCATTATCCCAACAAACCCCAGTCCCCACACAAACACGACCACAACCCCAACCGCTAACACACGACCTCGGCCTCGGCATCGAGCGCGACGCGATGGTACGTGCGTTGAGGACGCGGATGCGTTTTTATGCTACTACTAGTGGGTGGGGTCGGGATCGTGATCGGGATCGTGGAGGTGCGAGTGCGAGCGCTGATGCGGATGCGGGTATGGCTTCGCGCTCTGGAAGGAGGTTGACACAAGAGGACATGAGGTTCTTCAGGCGTAATAGTGGGGAGTCTCCTTCTGCGTCTTCTTCTGCGTCTGGGTTGGGTGGGGGTAGTGCTGGTGTTGGTGGTGGTGGTGGGGGAGGTGCTGGCGGGGGAGGTCTGGCGTTACCTCCTCGTTCTTCGACGCTTCCTACCTTCGCGTCTGGGTCTGGGTCTGGCTTGGCATCGACGTCGACGTCGAACCCACCACTCGAACCGCAACCGGCAGCGGCACCAGCACCAGCACCGGCGCAGACGCTTACACCCGCGTACATCCTTGCGCGAGAGCAGGCACGAGCGTTAGCTGAGGTGGAGGCGCTGCGAGCGGGTGTTCTCCTTCCTGGTCCTGGTCCTTCTCAGGGACAGAGGCACTCTTCTTCCAGTTCGTCGTCGTCGTCGTCGGGATCAGAGAATGAGGATGGCGATGGTGAGGAGAACGAGCATGAGCACGACCTAGACCTAGACCTAGATGAATACGAGGACGATTTTGAGGATGAAGTTGAACCCAACCCGAACGCAGACGCGGACGACCAAGAACGACAACGACAACTCCCCAAGCTCCTAGTCGGAGGGTACACTTATCGGTTGTTCTGCGGTTCGTCATCATCGTCTTCTTCGTCCGAGTCGAAGGGTAATACGGATAAAGGGAAGGGCAAAGGAAAAGCCAAAGCTACACAAAACCCTTCCTCCTCGTCTTCAGACGAACGAAAATGGGACAGAGGCAGGGGCTGCGGCGCCTTAATCCACACACACGCCGCCCCGCGTCCGTCTTCAGCGTGGCCGAGTACGTGGACGGCCAGGACGGAGTGTGTGAGTGGAGCTTTGGGTGTTTTGAGTGCTGAGTTGTTTGATTTTGATTTGGGTGAGAGTGAGCAGGGGGGTGAAGGACACGGGGAAAAGGAACAGGGAGAAGAGGGAGAGGCGGGAGAGGGACGGAGTGATTTCGAGCGGGTTATGAACCGGGATCTCACTCGGCGTGGTGGTGGTAGTGCGATGGCGATGGACGCAGAGGAAGCGCAGGCGCAGGCACGCACGAGGGAGAGAGAGCAGATGAGGAGGTTAAGAAGCCAGATGGAGGATGCGAGGCGTCGGTTTGGGAGGAGGAGGAGGGGGCATGGGCATGGTGAAGAGACGGGAGGAGGAGGAGCAGCGGGAGGAGGAGCGGGAGGAGGAGGAGGAGGAGGGTGTGGATGTGTGAGAGAGGGCGTTGGGTGTTCGGTTTGGTGAGTGTTTTTTTATTTTTATTTACTCTTCTTCGTCTATCTTTTTCTTTTTTCGCCTCTCGATTTCGATTCTGGTAATTTATTTTTATCTGATCATGACGTATTCGTTCGTTCGTTCGTCCGTTCTTTTTCTTTTGCGTTCGTTTTCCTCTTTTTTTTATATTTTTTTATTTTTATTACGTTATTTCATCTTCATTCCGGTTTTTCATCCTATCTACCTATTTTGAAATTGTGGTCCTTAACTAACTTACAAAAACATTCAAACAGCGGGAACCCACTCGGCACGCGATTGATACCCTGTCAAGCTGCCGCTGAGGCGTTCTTGAGGCCGTACGTACTCCGAGAGCGCGATCGTGCAGCCGCTCGTGGGCGTGCGTGTTTGGCTCTCGACACGAACGTGAACGCGTCGCAGGATCCAACTCCCAGCACGTCCCAAACCCAAACACCCGAACCAAGCCAAAGCCAAACAAATACACTGGCATCAACGTCAGCCTCAGCGCCAGAAGCACACGCACCGCTCATACGAACGAGCGACTACGTCGAGGACGAGTCTTGTCTACGCGATTTTCATCGTCGTCGTCGGCGGGATGGCGGTGGTGCGATAAGCGCACCGGAAGGACCGGGATATTGGGGAGCGGAGAGCGAGGAACCGTTCCCGCCTCGTGGTGTTCTAGATACATGGGGTCCATCTCCATCTTCGTCTTCATCTCAGCCTGAGGGTGCGGGTGTGGGAGGAGAGTCACAGGGACGTGAACGGCGAGGGCGATGGAGACAACGACCACGCGTGGAGGGGAGTAGGCTCGTGTTGTATACGTTCTTCTCGGAGCCGTTGGTCAGTTCGGAGCCTGCGTACGAGTTTCCTGAGGTTAGTGTGGAGGGGTATGGAGTGCCTGCTAGCGTGCAGCCGCAACCGCAAGCACAAGTACAAGTACAAACACCAGCACAACCCCAGCCACAGCCACAGCCGCAAAACGCAGGACAAGCGCAACAGCAACCGCCCTCACGAACAGCTCTCCTGGAGGGCATACGCGACGCGGCGAATAGGAGCGAGAGGGAACGGAGGGAACGAGAGGAGAGAGTGGAACGTGCGCGTGGGATCTTGAGAGGCGGGTTGTTGGCTTCTTCTGCTCGTGTGGGTGCTGGTCCGAGTGTGGGTCAGGATGAGAGTGAAGATGAGGGTGAAAATGAAGATGAGGGTGAGTTTTTCGTCTGGTTCGGATATCCACAAAGATCTCGTTCGTTGACTTGTTTGTTTTTGATCCTTAGGTGCGGCTATGCCTGTGATCCTCGAGACGATGCACGTCCCCGATGGGTTCCTCAGAGACCCCTCTCCCAGTCGTCCGACAGGAGAACCACTTGCACAGACAACAGAAAGAGAAGCAGAAGCAGAAGCAGAAGGAGAAGCAGAAGCAGGTAAGAGAACGGAACGACGCACGGACCATGCACCCCCCGCTGATTTGTATTCTCCTCCATATCCATATCTAGCAACACCGACGCCTGTTGAGGCACAAGGTGATGTCATCGCCCCTGTTCAAGGTGGTGTCGATGTCGATGTCGATGTCCATCTCGACGGTGACGTTGGCGTTGGCGCTGACGTCGATGTCCACGGCGAGCCGAGGACCCAACCACTCGAACCAGCACAAGCACAAGCACAAGCACCAGCACCGGCACAAGCACCAGCACCAGCGAATACGAATACGAATACGCTCCCTCGCAGACCCCTCATTTCCCTGGACACTACCACTTTCCCCTCTGCCGCTCCTGCTCCCGCTCCCGCACCTCCTCCTCCTTCCCAACCCACCGGAATGCCTCTCTCCCTCGGTCTTCATTTTGATTCGGGCGATGAGTTTGAGGATGATATCTATTCGGAGATGCCTTCGCTCGACACGCCGGACGATACAGATTCAGAGGGTGAGGAGGAAGAAGAACAAGAGGAGGATGAAGAGGAGGATGAAGAGGATGGAGATGAGGAGGACGAGGAGGACGAGCCTGGTTTTGGTTTCGAGCACGGTGGTCTTGATGACGAGGCAGCCATAGCATGGATCGAGAACCTTCTCGAGAGTGTCGTCTCCTCTCAAAGCGTGCAATCCCAATCTTCCCGAGTCGAACCTTCCTCTGCCCCTCCTCCCGTTTCACAGCCAGACCGACAACCGCCCGTGCCCACCGAGTCTCAAACGCAGACACAGACACAAACTTCCCAAACACAGATCGACGACCCTCCCGCATCCCCATCTGCTTCTGAATCGCTAGCGTGGCTCGAGAATTTTTTTGAGAGCGTCGTCTCCTCTCACAGCGCACAATCCCAATCCCAATCTTCCCAAGTCGAACCCTCCTCTGCCTCTGCCCCTGCTCCCGCGCCCGCCGAGTCTCAAACGCAGATCAACAACCCTCCCGTATCCTCATCCGCGCCTGCATCGGCACCTACAGAAACACAGACCCAACCTCGAACAGCTACCGATATCCAATCCCAGATCCGTACCCTCGAAGGGCTCTTGCTCGGACTGGGCGTACCACCGCGGACGGAAAGGGATGATGAGACGCAGGAGGAGGGGGCTCGAGCTCGAGCTCGAGATGGTGATGGTGATGAGGGTGATGCGGATGAAGAGGAAGTGCAGGAAGACGCTCAAGCTGAAGGCCAACCTCAACACACCCATACCCACACACAGACGCAGAGGCATATCCAAGCTCAGATAACGGTCCTCGAGGATTATCTGCGCGGGATGGGTGAGGGCGAGGCACCAGAGGCACCAGAGGCGGAGGGACCTGCTTTGGATTCGCGTTCACGTTCGGATTCGCGTGCGAGGTCGAGGTCGAGGTCACGCTCTTCGACGCCTAGCATATACGTCCATGCTCCGCCCGCTCGATCTCGATCTCGTTCTCCGGAGCACTCGCGCTCGCACTCGCCATCACGCTCTCAGGAGGAAATTTCGGATCCCTCAGCACCAGCACCTCCGGCTCATCAGGAACGCGGAGAAGCGAGTGGAAGTACGAGTGGTGTGGACGTCTCCGTTGAGGATGAGGATGAGAATGATGTTGAGGGTCGAAGCGTAGGTGTCGATGAAGAGAGAGGGGACGTCGTGCACCCGCATTCGCCCCCAATATTTGGGTCTGGATCTGGACCAGCATCGGCATCAGCATCTACGTCGTCATCGGCGCCTGAAGGTGAACAAGCATCGAGTTCACTTATACCACCCCCCTTCTCTCTCCCTCTCGAACCCCAACTCGATGATGACGACGACGAATCTGTGCCTGAACTCCAGGCCGTCTCGGACACGGAGGACGAGGGCGATGAGGACGACGAGGATGAGGGTGAGAATGTGTTCCAGCCTCGGAATCGGACGCAGAGCCAGATGACGACGCTGCAAAGCCAGGCGACTACGACGACGACGGAGACGCAGAGGGAGACGCAGAGGGAGATCAGACCGCTCCCTCGGACTCGGACTCGGACTCGGACTCGTCACTACACGCAAACCGACTCGGATACGGTGCCTCAAGCTCAGGCACAAACCCAAATTCAAACACAACCTCGTACTCAAGCGGCCGGTGGTGCGGGTGCGGGTGCGGGTGAGCGCACGGGTGTAGGCGTAGGCCCTCGTATTTTCAGTACCTTGCTCGCGAGCTTAGCTGAGCAGGGCGGCGATGGTAGCGGTGTTGGTGGTGTTGGTGATACAGGTGGTGTTAGTGGTAACGGCGGCGGCGGCGGCAACAGTGGACACGATAGACAACGTTCCATCCAAGCCATCTGGGAACATCAACTCCGAATGCAGGCAGACTTTGTCGAGACGCAGGTCCGCCAACAACAAGAATGGGAATCGGGATCGGGATCGGGGCGCGAACAAGAACAACAACGAGAACGACGACGAACGCTTTCGGAGCGGCGGGCGCAAGAGGCGTTATTGTCACGTGGACAAGCTCAGATGCAAGCTCAGGCTCGAGAAGAGGATGAACGTCAACGAGAACGACAACAACGACAACAACAACGAGAACGAGAACGACAACGAGAACGACAGCTCGTGCTTCAGCGTCAACTTCAGCTTCAGCGGGAGCGGTTAGCTCTGAGGGAGGAGCGTCTTGAGCGATTGCAGGAGGAGGCCCGGCAGCTTGGGATCGGGATCAGCGTGATGGAGGGGGAACGCGAGAGGGAGAGGGAAAGGGAAAGGGAACGAGAAGGGGAGAGGGAGAGGGAGAGGGAGAGGGAGAGGGAGAGTGAAATAGAGAGAGAACGAGAACGAGAACGAGAGAGGGAAAGGGTACACGATAGGATACGAGAGAGGATAAGACATGGGCTGGCGCAGATCGAGCAGCAGCAGGTCGGCCAACAACAACACCGACAACAACAACAACAACAACAACGCGAACAGGACGAGGAGGAGGCGCGGAGAATTGAGAGGATGGCTAGGATTGATATCGCTCGGAGCAGGGCGGAGGCGGAGGCGGAGGAGAGGGAGATGGCGTTGAGGGAGCGGAGGACGGCGGCTCGCGAGCGTGAGCGGGAACGAGAGAGGATAGGTGATCTCTTGGCGCAGATCGAGCAGCAGCACTCGCACCCGCACACACACCTGTACACACAGCTGGAAGAACAGGAACAAGAACGACTGGCGTGGCGCGAACAGCAGCAACAGCAACAGGCCGACAGGGAGTTCGAGGCCATGCGGACGATGTGGAGCCGACGTCGGATGGAGAGGCGGCGGTTGGGTAGAGATGATTTGTATAGGGCTGATGAGGAGGATGACGAGGATGAGGAGGAGGAGGCTCTCCCTGGTTTGTGGTTTGGTGATCGTGGTTATGATGGAGCTGGAGCTGGAGATGGGGATGTCGGTCCTGATGTAGCGATGGCTGCAAGTGGGAGTGGGAGCGGGACGGCGAGAGTAGAAGGAGGAGCGGGAGGGGCCTCGACGACGCAGACGGCGATGCTGGGGACGATAAACGACGCTATATATGCTGTCTTTACGGAAGACGAGGGGGATGAGGATATTGTTGAGCGTGGGCCCCATTCGCTGTCGCTTTCGAGGGAGGAGAGGGAGAGGAGGAGGAGGGAACGCAGGAGGAGGGTGAGGGAGAGGCGGATGCGGATGCGCGGGGAGAATGAGCAGGAACAAGGAGGTGGAGAAGCACCACAGGCGTCGACTTCGACTTCGAGTTCCAATTCCTCCAGACGACGACGACGACATAGACATCAGCGTGGGAACGACAGAGATGGCGAGCGCCTTGTGGATGGTGATGATTGGGATTTTTACCTCGATGCCAGTGATACCGCAGGACGGGAGGTGGAGGAAGAGCTGAGAAACGCAGAACAACCGTCGATGTCGACATTGACCTCGGCTGGGGTGAGGGTGCCTGTTGTCGGCTCTACTTCAACGTCGATGTCAACTCCGATCGCTGCCCCTGCCCCTGCCGCTTCTGCCTCTAACACCAACACCGACCCACGTCTCAATTTCCCCTGGGGTGCTCAGGCTGGCAGTGCCAGTGCCACTGCCGGTGATGGTGCAGGCGTTCCTCCTCGTCGATACACCCAGTACGATGTCAACTTCTCTCCACCAGCGGGTTCTGATTCTCCTGCCGCTCTTGCTCGGATGCGTGCGATGATGTTCTTGGCTCGTGCCGGTCGTGGTGGTGGTGGTGGTGGTGGTGGGGATTATGAAGGAGATACGGTCGTTTTCGGAGGTCCAGGTCCAGAGGGTGTGGGTGTAGCTTCTGGTGCACTGCGGAGGAGGGAAGGACGCGTAGTTGGAAATGGAGACGGTGCTGGAGATGGAGAAAGAGATGAGGCTGACGACGCAGCGTTGACGTTGCGCGGGAGGAGGGTCGTGCAGCGGCAAGCGATGTTTAGGGAGAGGGAGAGAGAGGTGGAGAGGATGAGGCTGGAGAGAGAGGAACGACAACGTGAACGTGGACGAGAGCGTGGACGAGAACGAGAGAGGGCTGCTGGTGCTGCTGGTGCTGTGGGTGTCGCCGCTGTGGACAGGCGTATGCAGCCTGTTATCAACCCGACTGCGTACGAACGTCTTCTTCGTAACTCTCTCGGTCTCGCGCCGTCCGAGGCTCCGGCCCAAACTCCAACGCAAACGCAGGGCGTCAGTCGACCACAACCGCAAACGCAACCTCAGCTTGGTGCTCGTGACGTCACTTCTGGATTCGGATCCGCGTCAACCTCGACCTCGACCTTGAGTGCAGTGCGACCACCCCCTGTGAGGAGGCCTGGGGTTTATGTCCCTCCCTCTCCTCCTGCGCTGCCTCTTCCTATCCCTACTGAGCCAAGTACAAGTTCCGTTGTTGCTCCTTCCACTCCTGCTCTTGCTCCTGACGCTAATGCGATGGACGTGGATGTGGACGTGGATGTGGGTGGGTCTGAGCGCCCAGGCCGGGCCCGGTTCGTAGAATCCCCTCAACCAATGCTCGTCGCTGTCCCGTCAACATCAACAACGACAACGACATCAACCACTTTGCCCCAGCCCACCGCAAGCACTGGCAGGACGACGACGACGACGATGGCCGCGGCACCGCATACATCTCGCCAACTCTCGCCTGGCCCGCGTGGGGATTGGTATGGGGATAGGACGATGGTGCGATCTGCGTTCTCGGATGAGTTTGTGAGGAGGGATATGGCGAGGATCGCTGAGGAGCGGGCGAGACGAGAGGGGAGGGTGGGTGAGGGGGGTGAGGGTGCTGTTCGTGTTCCTGTTCGTGTTCCTGTTCCCATTGATCCTCTTCCTGCTGCTGAGCCTCTTCCTGCTGCTGAGCCTCAACAGCAGCCTTCTCAGCCTCAGCCTCAGCAGCAACTCCCCACTCCTTCACGCGATCCTCAGGCTTCCACGTCCGCTTCAGCCTCTACTTCCACTTCCTCTTCAACCCCGTCACGTCAATTCCTATCCTCCCCACTATCCCCAGAAACACTCGCACCCTCCGATCCCCAAGAAACCATCATCCAGACCCTTATGTTCAGAGGCCATACGCGTGCGTCGGCGGTGGAGCTGTTGAGGGGGTTGAGGGTTTATGATGAGCTTGAGGGTGTCGGTGTCGAGGCTGAGGCTGAGTCCGATGATGATAACAACAACAACACGGACAACGCCGATCCCGGTCGCAATGCTGGTCCCAATCGCGAGAGGCGGCGGCGGCGGCTGCGTCTGCAGCAAGAAGAACGGCGCCGCTTTGACGACGAGGTGAGGATTGGCGTGGGTCTGCCACCGCGTGCGGGTGGAGGTGTCTTGCCGCAGGCTATGGAGACGGCGACGGCAACAGCAACAGCAACGGTACCAGCAGCAACATCACCACCATCAACAACAACCTCAACAACATCAACATCAACAGCAGCATCTCGAGCTCGAGCTCGCGCTCAGGCGAACGCGCGGGCGCTTCTGAGAGCCCGAGCGGGGTTATTGGACCCTGATGGAGAGCGGTTCGTGTATGATGAGCGGTATGGCGTCGAGGGTGATGGTTGGGCTATGGTTGGAGCTAGAGACCAGGACGAGGACGGGGGGAGGAGGAGGAGGATCAGGGAAGTTTGGGAGTGTGTCGTCTTTGGTCCGTGAGCTGGGGGCGTGGGCGTGGGGGAGGCTTGGTTGATGTTTTCTTTTTCTTTTTTTCTTTTTCTTTTTCTTTTTCTTGTTCTCGTTCTCATCCTCATTTTTATCATTTCCTCTCTGCTTACTTTAATTTTTTTCTGATCTTTTGTTCACATGCATTATATTTTTTTTTTTTTGTTTGATTTCGGTGCTTCATCGTGTTCTCTTATCGTCGTCCATCATCATCATCTTCTTCATCCTCGCTCCTATCCCACACGACTTCGCCACACGTCCTCCTCACGCCGCCGCTTTCTTTCAAGTTGCTTTGCTCTGCTTTTTTTTCTTGTTCGCTCACTGTCACTCAGGCTCACACGAGTACTCAACGCAACGTCGACCTGTCTGACAATTCACTATCCACTAAGTATCCACTATTCATCCCTGTCGTCAATCGCATTTTTCTTTAAAAAAAATTCAACTTTGGACTCTGTAGCATACCATACCATCGTAGCATACCACACGTCGCAGGAGCTTGAGATTGGAAGTTGGTCATTAAGTAGTAGAACGCTCTATTATGTATGTGTCGTATAATCCTCTTTTTTTTCTTGTTTCTTGTTGGTGTACCCATCTATCCATCTAGTATCCATCACATCCTGCTACTATTGTATCATACCAAGTATCTCTCTAAATGTCATACATACTTATATTGTACTTGATCCCGCTTTTTCGAAATAGAGAAAAATAGCGGAAGATCTCCATTTGACATACTTAGGCTGTCATCCACTGACATTCATTCATTAATGATTGTTGATCGATGATCGCCGTTACCTCGGACCCGCATCGCATTAGTGAAAGTACAGTGGCCAGAAGAATTCGGACTGCATGTGCTCGTGCTGCGTGTTTATCTCTATCTCATACTATCATACCCTCCCTACCTCAGGCTGTTCTCAACCTCTGAACGCGAACTTGTAACCCTTCCTCCCAGTGCTCCTCCAGGCTTCAGAGGCAGAGATATCAAAATACCTTCACCGCGCTACTAGTAACAGCAGAGTCAGCACGAAGCTAGTACTAGTAACCCGACTTGTTTGTTGATCGAATCGATAGTGGTGGCCACGTATCATTATGTCACTGTGTGATTTACCAGCCGAGGCTCCTCAGGCAGCGGCTCGAGGTGATGGCGACGGAGACGGAGACGGAGACGGAGACACATACGGAGACACTGACTCCAAGTCGGAGGTCGCTGAAGAACGTCAAGGTGGCACCCATGGAGGGGAGGATGTGGATGTAGTAGACGATAACGGGCTGGTTGGTGAAAGTCGTCGGGGGGGCGCCAGCCTTGGTACCGGTGGTAGTGGTGGTGGTGAAGTCGACAGCGGATTCCGAACATCGAGGGGAGTATTACTAGTGGAAAGACGGTGTGTAGTAGAGCTAAGAGCCCTAGTCCATCGACACAGACACTCCTCCGCTGTTTCCGAGTCGCTAACCAGTAACCCGACTCGGACGCAAGCACAAGCACAGGCCCGTCCGCGTCATCCTTGTTTCTTTCGACGACGACGACGACGACGCAGCCCCAACTTGAAGCGCCTCATCGAGCACACTCTTATTCTAGAGATCAGTCCGAATTCGAAACCCCTATCATGGCCCAAAGACAACTCGGATCTCCGAGGCGTTGGGCTGAGGAGCTCCTCCAACGAGACCTAGCCATTGACAGGCTCCGTTCGCCTGAGGAGCCTGAGGGAAGGGGAAATTCCATTTGGAATCCCTCGATCCGGCACCGGCACCGGCAACGACCAGCGCACCTCGGACTGACCACAGCTGCTGAGGTCCGACGTATCGGTATCGGTATAACAGCCCAGGAAATGGAACGCCGTGAACGGATGAGAGCGGAAGCGAGGGAGAGGGGCCAGGGCGCGTGCGGTTCTGAGGGCCCGCGCGGTGCTGTTGGGTCGCATCGTTGTCCATCTTGAGTTTGAGCAGTAATGCATAATGTTCAATGTCGAACTCTCAATTTAGCTACTCGTAGCATGGGGAGCCTGACTCTGTGAAGGTTAGATGTTTTAAATAAATGTTGAAAAGACGAACAACGTAGGTACTAGATCATCATAAGTAGCGATTGTATGACACCGTCTTTGCCCTTGAATAAATCACTCGGATAAGTTTCAGCATCTACAGAAGATCGCAATGTGTTCGCACTTCGGCGAACCCGTTCTGTCTGAATGGAGCCAGAGTGCTTCAATGGCTATCACGCACTAAAGAAAAGCCACCAGCGAAGCCACGTAACACATAACAACCCAGATGAAACGGGGAAAACTGAGTACACGTATAGTCCGAGTCGCCGGGTCGACAGAATTAAGACTTTGAGTTTTGAAAGATACAGCTCAAATATATAGGTTTTAAAATGTATCTCCTAGTACACCAATCGATATCTTTTCCTAATCTATGAAGAAGCACCATTTTCGAAGAAAAAGTTCCAGCCTAATTGACTACGTAGGCAGACACAAAAGATGCTTTGCCCATAGCGCCTTGTCATCTGCGTGTATGCCTTTTGGATTTGGGCTCGTCGGCGATCTCCCCGGTGGATGTCATAGGGGAATTCAACCAAAAATCTCAGATTCACTACCCGTACCGTCGATGGGAGCCGGTTCATAAAGTCGGCGAGCTGGACCTTGAGGGTCGTCAGGGGATTTTCCTCCGGTCCAGGCCCAGGCGGGGCGCTATATACGATGGAGATCGTTTTCAACCACCTGAAGGAGCTCAAAAGCCCTCCAACTAAACGTGGAGGATAATCCTCTGAATCGTTCGGCCGCATCGTCATCTTGACTTGGACATGTTGGACACAGGATCCGATATCCGAGTCGTCATTTTGAAGCTGAGATTGATATGCCTGGATGATCCGAGTAAGAAGTACACTGGGATATGTGCTCCCTGCCCTGTTTATACGCCGAAAGACGAGAGATAACAGTTGTCCAAAGGCGTCGCTGATGAAGAAATAATCATCGGCAGCCCACTCTTCACGGGCCACTGAAAGCGACAGTGATGTTGGCTGGTAATGGGAAATCAGCCCCTTGATGGCACGAACGATCGGGGCAACATCTATATTTCTGGGGTCCACAAATTGCCTGTATTCATCAATGAGATGTAGTTTGCAGCTTTGGGGAGTAACAAGATGAGAAAGGATAGTCGACAGGTGTGGGAAATGATTGGCGGTGAGGCTCAGTCGCTTGAGATGCGGTAGTGACACTTGAGGAAGTCTGGTCTCCGCAATATCTTGGCCACGAAATTTAACCAGAAGATCCTCGAGGAGAGGGGTGGCTTGAATAACATGGAACAAATCCTGAAGCTTCGTGATGTCATGTCGGTGCGAATGAAGTACACGGAGGTTCGGAAACCAAGAAGTCTCTTTAGGCGGCTCGAATAATTGGTATAGGTGTATCTCCATCAGCGAAGGGGCGTTTCCAGCAAACAGTTCCTCCAAAGGCGGCATTTGGGCCAGGAGTTTCGACGTGTTGGCGGGGGAAACATCAAATAATTCTAGGTGTGGTGCTCCTCGATAGAAGATCGAAGACCATCGAAGGAACTTATCGACAATCTCTGTAGGTAGAACGATCGATAATCTTTGAATTCGGTGCCAATTCCTGTCCACGACAACACGGAGGGGCTCCAATGCCCTGGAATACGCTTCGTCGCCGCATCGGATCCAGAGTTGAGAATGACCACTCCTTGACAGTACCGTCTCCCTCCAATATTCAGAGACCATGCTTGGATCTCCAAAATCTATGGTCTGTGCCCACAGAAACGGTGTCTGTAGGATGAGATACCTCCAGCCCTTGCAGGTGTGTGAGTAGTATCGCAACGCCGTCAGGCAACCCTTTTGTGGACCAGGGGAAAACATGTCCGTGCTGGATTTGAAGATGATCAAGAGGATGTCATGGTCAAGTATAGATTCTCGCGACAGGTTGGGGGAGCTCATTCTGCTGGTTCACTCGCACTGTCCGATGTACGTTCGACGTTTTGGAAAAGCAAGTTGAAAGATCCGACTTGCCAGTCGGAGATCAAACAAATCGATCATCGGGCGGAGTTTAAATTGTCGGGCCGCGCTTGGGTACTTCAAGTTTTGAATTTTCAAATTTCGTATCTATTGCTCATTTGAAGGTATTCAAGCTACTGGTGGTTGACTGGTTAAAACAACAGAAATGTAAGTAAAATTTTACCATTTTTAATTTGCCAAATTGCAGCCAAAATAGATCCTGTGCTATCCCAAAACTCCTGCGACAAACACCACCTCGTATAATACAAACCATAATCGATAATCCGTTGAAACCGTCCGCGAGGAAGCGATAGAATACGAAGTTTGAAACGAGTCGATCGTTCGAGGGGTCATGTTATGTTCTTTGACATATACATCGGTTGATCCGCCTGGAGTTTGGGGTGCTGAAGAAGGAGCTGACGCCGCGTAATCGCTTGGACGTGATGTTAGAGGAGGAACTACGGCAGGTCTTGGGCCAGGATGGATACTATACTCCCCGATGGACAGTATACCAGAAGGCGGCGCCGGAGGATATGCATCTGCCAAAGTTCGTGCTCTCGAGTTATTTCGACCCGAGGTGTGTGGGAGTAGCTGGGAGTAAATAGAGTCTCAGATAAGGACCCCACCTTCCCGGATGACTATCATTCTTTAACAATGATAACACTATTGTACCTGAAATAGCATCGGCGTGGTGGGATGTGGTCACACTTGACAAGCCCCGCGATGTGCACGGTAACTTACATTGGGTTGCAAGCGTGAGATACCACTCAAAGCTCCGTTATGCACTGGCATTGCAATGTTTGAACAGGGACGAGGAATCTCTGACATAAACCCATTCAACACTCTCCGTAACTGATTCTGTGTCAAAGATCACATACAAGTCCAAGTGGGCGCCTATAGGATATCCCCGTTGAGAGGTGGGGGTGGACTGCTATGGTGTTACCTCGAAACATCTCGCGTAGGAGAGTCAAGTAGGTTCACAAGAGAATATTCTTTATAATTAGCCCACTTGATCAATCGACTAATCGTATTTTCCCAGAGAGAAGCAGAACCGAAGAGCTTCCTGCATTTTAGAATATCAATATGGATGGGCATCGTGTATTATCTGTCCCATGCCACTTACCACTGCTAACGTTGGGCGCAGATGGCGAACTGAAATCAAACTGAAATGCATATCATTCACGAGGCCTTTGACTCGTATAAAATGTCGAAGGAGGATGCGTAATTCCTCAGGTACTCAACGTTTCCTCTGGCCAATACAACACAGTCACTCGCAAGCTCGAAAAATGAAGTTCTTTTCTACTCTCATCGTCGCCGCCCTCGCTAGCGCCGCTACGGCCGCATCCGTTGCCGGAACCACGGGATCCGCGATGAAGGTCATCATGGACGACTTTTCCAAGCTTTCCCGCCTTTACGCGAACACGGTCACTGTGCTCAACCACATTCCTCAGACCGGCGCCAGTGGACCTACTGTGAGCGAATGAGAACGCATTTTACAACGCGCTTTATCTGACACAAATCACAGATTGTCCATAACAATGAGGTCACAATTGAGAGCCTTTTCCAGGACGTGAACAATCAACTCGTCGTCAGTGCCCAACGTTGAACGTTACCGCAGCATCGATAGTTGACGAGTCTCCATTTCACAGGTCCTCCCAACTCCGGTTTCTCAACAAGACGCGGAGAAGATCATCAACACTTACAAGGCCTTCACTCCCACGATCATCCAGTCCTTGAATATCATCACCACGAAGGCTTCTGATTTCGAATCGCTCAACGCCGCTTTGACGATGTCGAACGATGTCACGCTCGCCGCAGACAGCTGCAGGGCGTTCACCCA
>JAHXRV010005934.1:0-14687 GCA_019904355.1 Psilocybe tampanensis
CTGTGTCATACAGTGTAGCTCTATCCTAATATGGAGCTGTGTGATACAGGCCAACTTTATGCCGGTGACAGCGCCGAGTCCATAGTCCTAGCTCCGGTCACGACGTTGTTTAGACACGCTACGCCGCCGCCGAATCGCATGACGAGCATACGCTCGTACTGACCGGCGGCAAAAAGATGAATTTTATATCTGCATTGCCGTCTACTGGACTGGGACTGCATTAGGTGATATGTCACATGACTGGTTGTATTGTCAAATAAGGAATAAATAGTTTACGGGACCAGCGACGATATCAACCATATCAATGGCTTTAGAACTCACAGGGGAAACAGCTGAGTATATGAGGCGAAGATATAGCCAGCGAAGGGCCGGTCTGAAAGAGCCGATTGAATATCCCCTTCACTGGACATTTAAATACCTGCATGAATGTAACCATGCAGTGGAGATAATCAGAGACGCCCACAGCAACAGAAGTAAGTACCTCACCAGCAATAACTGGCTGAATACTTACCCGGTTAAAGTGGCCACTGATTGGGATGCGGAGGACTATGTGCATAGCCTGACCAGTCACTGTACAGGGAGAAATGACAAGACGGAGCAAAAACTCGTAGAAAAATTCCCGCCGATATTTCAGCAGACGCGCTATATGGATATCCCATGTAGTATTACGGATAATAAAGGGAGAGTGCTGCTCTGGTACATGCCCGGGGCACTGTTAAAGTCACGACAGGTATGTAAGGCGTCTGGAGGAGCGGGGTTCGGCGGCGGCGGTGACGGCAGTTGCTACACACGGACTTCACCGCTGACACAAAATGCGACAGGTGCAAATGTGGGGGACAATGCCCAATGCTAGCAGTACATTTTCAATCAAAAAAGGTAGCAGCTGGCGTACAAATGAGCAGTACTACCGCACAGAGGAGGAATGGTTGGTTCCTGGAACAGTGACCATGTCACCGGCGTGGTTCCAGCAGGCGCATGAGGTAACGTACTTCACTCTTATGTGGTACCGAAGTCTCATATATCAATATGACAGCAAACTAACTCATTAGAGGTGTCTGCCAGTCTCTGTAAAGAGGAAGCAGTGAAGTGGCTGGGGGAACAAATTGAATGTTCGGCGCTGATTGGAGGAGTGCTCAGCATTATACACCCAGACCTCTATGAGGCCGGAATGGAAGCCCAGAAGATGATCGTCGAACGACCGGAGCAAATACATAAGAGCGAACATCTCGCTGAGATTCGGCGGCGGTGGAGTTCCCCGTTTGGCGTCATGAGTATCATTAGCAATCGCGACACCCCCTTGCATAGAGACAATGGGGCGGCGCACCCGTGGTACGATGTTCTAATGCCACTCGGAGATTATACCAAGGGTTGGCTCGACGCTCCCGGACTTGGCCTACGATTTAGATACCACCCCGGATGTGTGGTGGCACTCAGTGCACGCGTAGTCCGGCACGGGGTAAAATGCGATGGCGATAGGGCAGTGGTGGCGTACTACATGAAGTCTAGTATATTCACAAAGCTTGGTACCACACATCCGTCTTGGAGCACCCAGTAGAATAAATAATAAATGACAAATTTTTATTCGTTAATCTCTCGGCGGTGCTACACAATACATGGTTGATACGGCGGTGTTGTTATTACCAGTCCTCGTCAGATATGTCAAGCCTCATCTTCGGAATCGTCGATGTCGGAAGCATCTTCGTCAGGGAGAAATTCTTCTGGAATCGATGAATCACTGGTGCCGCCCTCTTCTTTCAACCCGTCCAAGACGGAGTCAACGGGAGAGGGAGGCTGAGGCGGTGACGAATCGGCGGCGGCGTCACGTTTCTCCCATTCGCGTGTCAAGACAGGTGGCGGCAATTCTTTGAAACAGAGAAATCGATAAATGTTGTCGTCGATCATGATTCGGGTAGGATCAAGATATTTCATTGCAAGCCTGATGTTGGCTTGGTCGCGGTCTGGGTCTTCCTGTGGGTGTTTTGGGAATTTCTTTCGATATTCTTTAGGAAGGCCAGCACCGCCGGCGAAAGGCTCGATACGATCGGACATGTGCTCCAGCTCTGTGTAAGCATTGACGTAGTTGCATGACCTCGCGGCTGCCTCGTTGGCCTCTCGCAGATGTTTGGCTACATTGGCCTGTGTATTCCGGAGTTTTTCTAACACCTTACCTACAACCGCCTTCGTACGAACACATGTGGGACAAAGGGGAATGGATGGCGCCGCCGCCGAAGCAGGGGTCGCTGTCACTGAGGGCGTTGGTTGGAAACCCGGCACAACATCATCCGTGTCAAGAAACGGGATGAGGTTGCCTTCCTGGTGGGACATCATCTCGTACTGTTCCTTGATTACTGCGTTGTGATACCGAACGAATTGCGCGGCAACCTCATGACGCATGTCAGCAAACGCGCCGCCGCCGCCGCCCTCGACCAGATATTTGTCGAATTTAAAGCCTGGCTTCCACCAATGAAAGCATTCTCCTGCGGTTTCTAAGATGACTTGGTCTGCGTCACGGTTAAATTCTTGGTTTACGGAAGTCGCAAAGAGTTTGCTGTATCCAGCGACACTATCGTGGACGCCCATGACACGATCAGCGAGATCTTGAAGCAGATACGGGATTTCAATGCGGAATCCCTGGATGTGGTTATAACCGATCTGTTCCATCACCATCCGCTAGGAAGAGATTAAGTCAAGAACCCGACACCGCCGCCGCACAGGACTTACAACTTCAAAATCCAGGAATACGATAAACTGATCCTCTCCCTCGCCCTTTAGATCCGTAGCCATCATTGCACGGACGGCTGAACGAAGGCGTGCCATGAGGAAATGGAGACGTAGAGATGCCACGCCTTGGCGATCGGTATGAGAATCAATGTATTTGGCACTCGGCGGTGCTGTAGGGGTTGTGGGGATGGGCATTGTAAATTGGTCAAGGGGAAGGAAATGGATGATATATATGTCACTTTGGGGATATCAATTATCGCATGATCGAAGTATTACTAATATGTGCATTAATGATGCCGAATTAGTGCCGCCTCACAATGTTCGTCCCGGGCAAGACTGCCGGCGCAAATATGCTTCACATGAACCACTCCACCGCCGAGTGGCATTGCCGGAGCAAATATGGTTCAGGTGAACGAGATTACCGCCGGGTGTCTCTGCCGGCGCAAATTTGCTTCACGTGAACCACTCCACCGCCGAGTGGCATTGCCGGAGCAAATATGGTTCAGGCGAACGAGGTTACCGCCGAGTGTCTCTGCCGGCGCAAATCAACTTCACATGAACCATTCCACCGCCGAGGGTAACTCCCGGGGGAAAATACATTTAATTCTCATCTAAAAACATGCATTCTAACGTCGCAGCTTATCGAAATGTGCCTGCGCTACATTGGCCAACTCGCCCCACATGTGGATCTTTTTCTCCGCATAAGCAATGTGGCCTTCCGCAGAGACAGGTTGCTGATCTCGGCGGCGTCCCCAAACTGTGGCCATGTAGCGATAGTAGTTGACTGTCCAATCCATTTCCTTCAGTGTAAGTATTTTTTCCTCCACCCATCGCATATGAATGGCACGAGCTTTGAGCCAGTTTACACGCCAAACTAAGTAATCATCAGCACCGCCGCCGAAGCCAAGGTTTGAATTGAACTTACATTCAACGGCATAGTTGTTGGTCTCAAAATTGGTATCCACTGTTTGCCGACCACGCCAGAGCCAATTAAGCTGATCCCGAGTGTGCCCTGGTGCGTTTGGCTCCACGACAGTATTGCTGACCACGCAGTCAGTCAGTTTCAGGAAGGGATAGTTCTGCCGAATTTCGCCAATATCCTCGCCGCCGCCGGAGAGCATCGCAAACATGTTGATGAGATAGAGCTGACGTTGGAGCCGCCAATGTTCGACCAGCATTTTGACGCCACTCCATGCTCTTGTCTTAGTGGACTGTGATTTATTCTGTCTGACCTCGTTTTTGTATTGCCAACTCAGCTGAATCAAGTCGTTCCTAATTGCTTCCAGACAATCATTGGCCTGACCCTTTCGAAGTTTTACTTCAACGGCGATAAGACCTTGGAGCCGGGCCTTCTTTTCTGCTGATAGTTCGGCCATAAACTCAGGCTTGGTTGAAGTGGGGAAGGGGATGGTTTGCCTTTCGGCGTCGGCCAAGGAGAGGTTGGGCAGATCCCGGTCTGGAATCTCATCTTCCATTGGATCGGTATCTCGGATGATGGTCGCAATGTCGCTTAGGTGACGGAGGGTGGCGGCATCAAGATATTCGGCGGCGGTGGTAACGTATTTTTCAATCTTGTTTCGCAGTTTGCGTCTTTTTTTCAACACATCCAACTTCTTCGCAGTCGGTGTAGCATCCGATATTTTTCGTACAAATCTCCGGAGCTCTAATCTATCAAGGGAAGTTAGTTTTGGGAGACGGATTTGCACCGCCGAAGACACTCACTGTTCCCATTCAAGCTGAAGTCCATCCGCAAGCCAGGCGGCGGCACCGGTTTTTTGCTGTTCCTGCATTTCCTTCGCGCCTAGTTCCAACTCAATCTCCTTTCGTGTCTTGGCTTTTTCGAGAGTGCTCCTCATAAAATCCATTGCCTCTGGATTTAATTCCCGTTTGCGTTCTGCTTGTTTCGCCGCCGCCGCCCACTGAGCCAGGAGTGCTGGCGGTATCAACACCTCGATGTCCTCCTTGTAAGACCGGGTCTCCGGTTCCTGTTCCCTTGCCCGGATATAGCGTTTTCCTATTGATATATATGTATTGATGATCTTCTTCCAGTTCGAATCGCCCATGTGGTCGTCCAACACTTCGGTACGATGTGCAATTGTAGCGCCGCGTGTACTTGGGGAAGTCAGGTTTAGCACCGCCCAGAGTGTTTCCAAGATCTCCCCGTCTATGATTCCCACCTCCGAGATATAGGTCGTGGCATACCGATAGAGGCAGTCGTCCTTGTGACCGTGGACGTGAAATAGTCCTATTGCGCTGATGATCCGGAGCAAGCTTGGGATCTCCATCGACTGCGATTCGGCGAGCCGGAGCAGCAATTTGATTGCATATTGGCAGTTGACGTCGTATATGTGAAGCAATCTTTGAATCTCGTCCATGTGGGTAGTTGCGATGGCCTGAACTAAAGACCAGTCCATATGCATCTGCTTCTCACCCTTGGTAAAGTCGACCACACTGCTGGGACAAAAACAGCCGTGTCGGGCGCAAGCATGTGCACCGACTCCACGGACACGCTTCCCCACAACAGCCTTGTCAGCGTCGGCATTCGCATGGTGGTTGTTACAGGTCGGAGTCTGATTCGGCGGCGGTGCAGGTGTCTGAGTCAGTGAAAGCTGGCACCGCCGATAAATTGATGACACACCGTTGTATATCGTGGAGCAAGTTTCGTTGCCTCGATAATATGGGCCTGATACGGGGCATGCTCGGTCATAAATGCTTCGCCATTTGTCAAGGCCACATCGTCATCTTCGTTTTTCAAGTTAAGTTGGTCCGCCTTGAAATTACCATCAGCGACAAGACTCCTGGTGTATAATTTCCTGACTGTGATTTAGGACAAAAACGACATGAAAATGGCTGTGCTCACCTATTACGATCTTCCTTCCAGTTACTGGGGAGATTGATACCAGGTTGCGGACAGGCGGCGCAAAACAGTGCGAGGGTTCCGCGATGGTCAGTTTGGTTCGGCGGCGGTGGAGGGTGTGTTGGGTTCGTTGGATCAGTGGTTGTTGCCACCCGGTCGTATATTTTTCCATGTATTTTCCATAGCTTCATATTCCTGTACTGGCGGCTGAGCCGGCGTAGTTCACGATAGCGATTCACGACAGATTTTGGGAACGCTGGGGATGTCAGGCGGCGGAGCTTTTGATAATACTGATACGCCGATGTTTTGCATTCCAAATTGGTGAGACGGAAGTCTCTGAGGGCGTCCTCAGTAAAGACAGTCTTGACCGTGATGAAACTTGCCGGATATAATCCCATCCGAATGTAATCCAAGTTGTCGTCAGCACCGGAGTTGGGGCACAAACATCTCACTACCGGGAGGTAATGTATACCGGTGACGTCAACAAAGCAAACAAAGGGGTTGTGAAACTTATCAACATTGGGCGCCTTGGGGACTTCGGCGGGGATGGTATCGACCTCCTCGTATATCTCGTCATCATCATCCCCATTCCCTGCTTGGTCCTCATCTGGCAAATCCGGATCGCCGTCCTCGTCAACAAATTCACCCAGTGCCGCCGCCGGTTTTAACTGCTCCGCACGTTCTGGCGCCGCCTTACTATTACACGGACAGACCTTCCCCTTGTGTCCCAAATATATTTGGAGCCCCACTTCCCACAGTGCTGCCGGGCGAAAGAATTTATCGTTCCAAAGTTCAATCCTGTGATATGGCTGATACTGGTGGCGACTCCACATGCAATCTCCACAGAGCATTTGTCGTCCAGTGCAGTGCCGACATCTCCATCTCGCATCGGCGGCGGTGCAAGATTCACAGTGACCTCCGGGATTGTTCTGGCCCTCCATCTGGAGCAAAGTTTCGATTTGAGGAATTCGCCTTGGAAGCCATGCACGGAGGTAATCGTTTTGCGATAATGTCACCTTATAAACATAGTTGTCAATATTCTGGTCGATCTGCTCCTGCGTCGCATGTCCAGGATAATGTGGTAGAGGAACAGTCTCGTCAAATGTATACTGAGCCGCCGTGTAACTTCCAGATGAATCAGGCAATGACTCCGCCTCCGCCCTTTTCCTTTTGCGACCTGGCTTGGCTTTCTCTTTGGTTAGAGTCGAGAATGACGCCTGCACAACATCGCCATCATCTTCGGCGCTGTATTCCACGGTTCGGAGGTTAGGCATGAGGTAAGGTGTAGGTTGGAAACCATTCGAGAACAAACATTGGTGTACATCCATCCGATTTGCCTCATTTGGAAAATCACGTACCACCGCCGATCGGCCGCTCTGACGCCGCGTCATGTGGGATGGCTTTCAAATTGCTGCCAGCGCTGGCTGGAGTATGGCCCTCCTCGCGGAAATTCGTAGAAGAAAGTTATCTCGCACCGAAAATATCACAACTCCACATTTCGACTTCGGCGGTTCTGAATCTCTAATTGAGATGAGTATTTCTGCCATATCTTGGTCATCTGCGCTGTTTGAGATCTGAAAATGAGTCATACATACAGAGGTTCACTGTACCTTCGGAATGAGGGCTTTCGGAAGAGCTCAAGATAAATTTTCGGGATGGAACATCACATTCTTCAACAGTTGACACCATTTGGTATAACATTTAGGTGCAAATATGAAACTTTCCGAACCCATATCCAAAAAACATTATTGCACCAACTCTGTACCCCAAACTTCCTTTGAATTCAGGAGCCATGATTCCCAAGACCCCGGCAAAGGTTTTGGTAAGAAGAAATACCATGAATTGACGTCGTCGTTGCAATCAGCGTAAAGGACATTATGTTGAATACTGTGCGGCGAGATCTTGGTCCTTCTTGACGAGAATATCAGGGTATACCTAAACAACTCCGAACTACTGTATTCCCGAGTTTCATGAGGATTGACCGTTGGTTTCTTACGCTATCGCGGTTTTGGCCTGTTTGAGGAAGAGCGATTATCATGTGCTTGAAGCGGTAGATACCAAATAAAATTGCAGAGCCCATTTCCCCCCATGAATATCTAACGGTTCACAAAGTTTGAGGCGGTGGGAACCAATAGATGTTGAGCTATGGCTAGATCTTCTGCTCACTGCCGAGCATGATGAGCAAGACCTTCTTGACACTGCCATCAATGACGACCGGATGTTACCATATATGGTACTGATGGCGCAACTTTAATCCAAAAATGGTAAATCATTAATCTATTTTTAGCGCCGGCTCCAAGATATGTACGGTGTTGAAGGCGTGGGGGCGGAAACAGTCATCGGCGGTGGCAGATTTAACCGAAAAAGAACCGGCGGTGCTAGATTTGCCATCGATGTTCCCATGAATTTCCCCCAACTTGCATTTCTCCATCATGGGTCGCAAACGAACGGCGCAAAAAAACCTTCGCAGATCAAAGCAGGGAAAGAAAGCGAAACCACCGGTTGAAGAGGACGCCTCCCCATTTGATGACAGTGATATTGTTCGCCGCTTGGACGACGATGAAATCCTGATCAGCTCCCAGATCTGGACGCCCATCGAGGAAGGAATTCTCAAAGATTCCATTCGGGACTATCGAGCAACAGAGTACGAACACAAGGGGGAGTTCGTTCAAAAGAACGTAGCTGCAAGAATCAAAAAGTTGGACATTGCGAAGTTTGGCGCGGCGGCATACAAGCCAGGCGGTGAAAAGTTCAATGAATGGAAAGCAAAGAAAAAAGTAAGAATATGTGTATCGGCGGCGGTGGTCCAATCTCAACACTGACCTTTGTCCAGCGGATTTATAACTATATGATGAATCACGGACGGATTCCTCGCGGTGTGAAGTTACCTGGCATGAACAAGAAATGGACTTTTATTTCCGTTCTTCGTGATCTTCGAAAGGACGATATCTACGCCGAGGCGAAGAGGCTCAGCATCAACGCCCCTTCAAAGAAAACACCGTGGCTTGGTCATTATCAGCAGGCCCGGATCAACATCCAGCAATCGCTCACAGCCGACGAGAAGAAATCCATTGAGGACATGGTAAAGCTGTGGAACAAAGGATATGTACCGGCCAAGGTTCAAACAAAGTGAGTGACGGCGAACAGATCGGCGGCGGTGCACTGATGAATGGGCAAGGATGGCGAAGGCCAATGCGAAAAAGGTCATTACCGAGATGAATCGCCGCAATTTCTTAACTATGGGCATGCGCACACTCACTCTGGCATGCCATATGGATGAGGATGGAAAGATGCAATTCTATATGTTCGTCAACATTAGCCTCTGTTGCGTTTCGGCGGTGCTGACCCTCACTCTAGGAACGACACTGAATCACTCAAATTGGATGACCCCAGGGTTCCGTCTTTTAAGATTTTTGATCCCACAGGCCTCAAATTTATGGAGGCATCTTACTTGAAATACGTCAAGCATGTCCATAAGATACTGAACACTGCGCGAGGTGCCACACCGCCGCCGGATCAGGTCGTTTACAATGGTCTCACCTATCATCCCACTGGCCTACCAAAGTTTCCCGACGAAATCCTGAACAGGAATGGCGTGGAGACGAACGTGGCACAGAGAGGAGCCATCCGAGATTATCTGAACAAGCATTATGAGTTAGCTACTGGCAAAAAGGCCGTCCCATATGGCGCACTGGCACGATCAATCACGCGTGGCGAAGTCATCATCACCGCCGAACACTGGCCTCCCGGCGTTGAATTCAAGGAGCCGAGTTCCCTGACCACAAGCGAAAGCAATTCCATCGTGCGTTTCTGGCGCAGACGCCAAAGCGCGCGTCAGATTCCATTCAGATTTGACAAGGTAATCGAGGGATCGGTTTGCGTCGCTGCAGTGTATCCCGACGACATATTTGATATCTATGATTCGGCGGCGGCGTTAGACCCCCCCAAGAAACAGCCAAAGCAAAAAAAGCGCAAGGCCACAATGCGTGACCCGTTGGATTCTGATGGTGACTCGGAGCATGTTTCATCATCCGAGGAAATACTGCTTTCCAACGATGACGAGGATGATGAGGAAGAGGACATCTCACCGGAGGAAGAGGAGGGAGCCGAGGAGCCACCGCCGTCTCGTATTGCCACGCCATCCGTCGTGAATAGTTCCCTGGTGTCTGATGAAACCCGGATCGACGAGGGGAGTCAAAGGCCAAAGTCTGGAAGCTTGCCATTGCCTCGTGAGAGTGATTGGGGAGATGCCCCCAACGCTACTTCCGGGACAGAGGATATTCCTATCGAGGATACCGATAACGCACCTCATGGACCAATCGGCGGCGGCAATAAGGGGACAGAGGATATTCCTATCGAGGATACCGGTAACGCACCTCATGGACCAATCGGCGGCGGCAATAAGCTAGCTCCCTCTCACACGAAGGGAAAGCGCAAGGCAAATTCTAAAGTCGAGGACCGTTCGGCGGCGGCACCACGCACCACTCGTTCTCAGATTGCGAAAAATGCTCCACTAGTTGAAGGTACTAGGTCCAAAACGAAGGCGAGGGGCAAAACATAGATTGAACATATGCCTGTCTTTTTTCGACTAAAACTCACTCAATTGTTATTTCTGTTGTTCACACCGATTTTTACACACCAAAAAATTAAATAAATTTTGGCCTTGGGCCCACTATGTACAGATAAATTATTGGGCTATATGCCCGACAAGGTATAAAAAAATAACAAAAAAATATGAGAGCAACTATAAAACAAATAAATACGGCGGCGGCGGCGTCAAAGATAATGGTGGCCTATGGCCCACTATGTACAAATAAATTAATAATTATGGGTCGATGACCCTCCAAGTCTAGTACTGTGAGTTGAAAAAAAAAAAAAAACAGCGAGGACGGCGGCGGTGGAGGAGGCAATGACGAAGGGGTAACGATGCCCGGAGAAGAAAACGACATACAAATCACAAAAAATATAAAAGGGAGGGGGGGATGGCGAGTTTACGAGGTCGTTTTCTTCTTCTTGGGCTTTGAGGGCGCGGCGGCGGCGTTGGTGACTTCAGGCGGAGTCTCGGCCTTCCTCTTCTTGGTGTCAGACGGGGCGTCAATCTTCTCGGCGGCGGTGGGAGGGCTTTGCGCCTTGGAGCTGGATTTGCTCCGAGTGCGCCTGCCGGAGATGGCTTTTGGGGCGGGTGATGCGTCGCCCCCCTCACTCGCGCCATCTCCCTTCGCCTCATCCTCTCCCCCGTCCTCCTCCTGCTCCTCCGTCTCTCCCTCGACCTTCTTCGCCCCCCCATCTGCCTTGTCCTCGGCCTCTGATGCATCTTCATCCCCTCCCTTTTTCTTCGACTTGGCCACCACCACCTCCTCCTCCTCCTCCTCCTGCTCCTCCTCTCCAGGTGCATCTTCCTGACCACCTGCCTCAGACGTCCCCTCCCCTCCTTTCACCTGACCATTTCCTGTGTCCTCCCCACCGCCGCCACTGTCACCCTGGGTCTTCTTTGGCACAAAGGCCTCTTCAACGTCGTCGTCGTCGTCGTCTTCATCCGAAACGCCCCTGGCCCCCACGTTGTTCTTCTTCGGCACGAAGTCCTCGGGATCCGAGTCCGAACCCATGTCGACGTCGGCGGCGGCGGTGTTGGGCTTGAGAGGGGGGGTTGGGGGTCGTTCCGTTTGTGCAGACGCTGCACCGCCGCCGCCGACCCGGATGTCATCCAGTTTCTGGAGGACCTTCTCAAAGAAGGTCCTCGCCGTCTCCTCCCGGTTCTCCAACATCTCCAGCCGTTCCTCGAACGACCTGATGACCTTGGCCATCATGGCCTCGGTCTCCTTCCTCTGGTGATCCCACCCCTCCACCTTTTCACTCAGGCGCACGATGGCGCTTGTGAGACCGCCGCCGTGTTGGGGCGACGTCTCCACCCCCGTAGCGACCTCCTTCAACTCCTCCCTCAACCCCTCCACCCTCTGCCCTAGGATCCTTTGCTCCTTCACCAGCGTGGTGAAGAGCGTCCCCACCGTCCTCACGTTCTGCCCGTCCACGTCCACGTCGCGCCCTTCGTCGTCGTCGGTCTCGCCATCCATCATCTTCCTCACGATCTTCCCGTCTTTGTCAGGCGGGAACATCAAGTTCTCGTACTCCGTAAGTGGAGTATCGAGATTGAACCCCGGCGGCGGACCCATCGTGCAGATGCTCTTCATCTTTTTGCACCGGTCACACACCACCTTCACCTTATCCTTCGCCAACGCCATCCTTCCCTGTGTGAACTTGCACACTTTCTCCGCCTTGGTGCAGCCGGCGCAGTTTCCAAAGACGTGGAACACGCGAGCGGCCTCCTTCTCTCGCTGCGTCGCTTCCTTGCGCCGGTGTGCCCTCTCGAGGGGTGGTGTGTCGACAGCCTCTTCGGGGTAGATCTCCCCATCGTCGAGGGGCTCAACGGAGTCCCGGTCGTCGCTTTCTTCGTTCATGAGGCGTCTGACGACGGCGGGGGCGGCGGTCTTCCTCTTCGACTTCGGCTTCTCCTTCCCATCCCTCGCTCCCTTCACCTTCTTGGTCGCCTTGACCGGCTCTTCCTCGCTCTCGCTCTGTTGTTCCTCCTGCTTCGGCGGTGCTGGCCTGGAGGCTTTCTTCGGCGGCGGCGCTGGATTCTCCTCCTCGCCTTCAGAGTCCACCGTTGGCTTCGACTTTATGAGGCGCCCCCCACTCTTCCTCTTCGGTTCGGCGGCGGCGGTGGTCTTCGGCGGGTCTTCGTCGTCGGTTTCATGGGCGCGTTTCGATCCCTTCGTCGTGCCCTTGGATGGCGGGGGGACCTCCTTCTCCTTGCCCGTTTTCTTGAGCGGCACCGGCTTTGGTCTCTCCTTCTCCTTCTCCTTCCCATTCCCCTTGGATCCGCCTTCCTCCCTATCCGACTCCTCCACCGTCTTGCCTTTCCCCTTCTCCTTCCCAGCCTTTCCGCCTGCCTCCCCAAGCAGTACCCCCAACGCCCTCCAATCGAACACGGGGATTCCTTTCCCCCCCTTGTTTTTGATGGGCCACCACATCTCCACAACTTGTTCGAACGGGTGGTCGGGGAGGGTGGGGCCAGTCTCCTCGTACTTTCGCCGCTGGTTATTGACCCTCGTCTAATGGCAACCTCAACATCAGTGGCCCGTGCGCGGAAAAAAGAGAAAACAAACTTACCATTCCCTTCCACATAGAGTGGAAGCCCTTGTAGAACTCCTCCGATCCGCGACGGTAAAGAGATCGGCACTCCGCGAGTGCATGATCCGTGGCCTCGATGAGTTCGCTTTCGGTGAGGGACATAGTGAAGGGGTAAGGGTGTGGTGGTGAGGATGATGGTGGAAGGTGAAAAAAAGGGACGCGACGCGTCTTGATCGCAAGTTCAACATGTGACAAACATGTACAAATCATGTCACACCGTCACTCTCACATTCTGAAATCGATCAAGTCCTGATTGCTCTTGCCTCCGCCGCCGTTAGATGCAATATAAGTGGCATCAAGAAATCGATCGGACCTCCTTCAACAACCTCACCGCTGCCCTCGATAAATTGAAGAAACCGCCACCTAGACTGAACGCGATTATTCCCAACGTCCCAATGCCTGTTAATGATGATCAGAAAGGGTCTAGGTATGTTGTTATCAGTATGATGTATATGATGTACTCATCTGCTTGTATCTTCGGTGTCCGTCAGTGACGAGGAGGAATTTATCCCCCGAGATCCAAAGCGTCACGCTGCGCCGCCGCCGCCAACCTCCCATCGATCTCACATATCAGACGACGACGCAGATGATGAGAGTGAAGAGATGATTCCAAAGAAAACGGCCAACCCCTCTGTAATGCACCGTCAGGATCAAGAGAATTGCATCGGGGAAGAAGGTGTCGCACCGCCGCCGACGTCGCTTCGACCACCTCCTGACGATGACTCCGAGGTTTTTATACCCAAGTCTCACCAGGCGAAGGGGCTTGCACCGCCGAATGCGCCACTGGCCTCAGATACCGATGAAAGCGAGGAAATGATACCCCGGGGCAAGGCCGCCATACGCTCCAGGACTCCGCCTGATCCCGAGGTCCCGAGTGCTCGTCCGTCAGGCTCTACTGTACCGCCGAAGCCCCGCATTGTCTCCAGTAGTGACGACAGCGAGGAGATGCTTCCTCGCACCAGGGTACCCTATCGTCCAAACCCAAAGGCCACAATTGACGACGACCACGAGGAGGAGGAAGACTTTATTCCTCGTAAGACGAAAGATCGTCTTCCACCGCCGAGCAACCCTGCTGGTCGTGACACCGACGACAGTGAGGAATTTATTCCTCGTACCTCGCATCCAGTTCCGATCGCACGTCTGACCGACATCGAGGCCTTATCGACAGGTGGTACTATGGACAGTACCTTTGCAAAGGCTGTTGAGGCAATTATCAAAAGTGACATCCCTCCGGGCGTCAAGGATCACATCTTTACACCGCCGCCAGAGGCCCGGAATGTCATGTTGCGCAATATCTGTGCTCGCTACCATGCTGGTACAAACTCCCTTGCCGGTTATCATTGTAATATCAAACCCAATGACCTTAACCTCGATGATTACCTCCATTTTCCTCCAGACTTTCACCCCCCGTTTTCGAGTGTGAGTTAATCTTATGCTCCTTTTTATGATATTCGTCATGTCTTTCAGTCTTTCACAGAGCAACAATTGGAGGTAATCCACGATCAAATCGTTGAAACGGATTTCGAGAATCCGTCCTACCAAGAGAAGGCTTCGCTTTTGAAATTGGCCAGGGCTAATCAGCTGACCTGGGAGCTGGCCAATATTAATATTTTGTCCGCTATTCAGGAGGATCTGGGTTCTTTGGAGCAAGAGATACGTAGCCTTATGTAGTACAACACCTCTCAATCGTCTAGCTGTACAGGAAACGCGAGCCAAATGTATACAATTTACTATTTATTGTGATACGGCGGTCCTAAAAATTGACTTGATCCGTCTCCTACATGCGATTCGGCGGCGGCGTAGCGTGTCTAAACAACGTCGTGACCGGAGCTAGGACTATGGACTCGGCGCTGTCACCGGCATAAAGTTGGCCTGTATCACACAGCTCCATATTAGGATAGAGCTACACTGTATGACACAG
>JAHXRV010005942.1:0-10239 GCA_019904355.1 Psilocybe tampanensis
TCGACGGGTAGACCATCGATCGTGAACTCCTCTACTTCTGATGTAGCAGAGAAGTCTGGCAGAGGGATAAAAGTATCCATTGGGATGAAAGGTCGCGAGGGTGAGGGCGCGGGAGGAGGAGGAGAGAGATTTCTCGGCGGCTGGGGGCGGGGAAGCAAAATCAAAAGGGAGTTGGGGATCCTTCCTTTGTCTCGCTTTCTTATAGTTCCCCTGGTGACCATGGCCTGAGGGACTCAGACGAAGAACAATCCTCAGCTCCCCATTGTTGGCCAAATTCGGCGAACAAGGTGCCGCGCTCTCACACTCCGGCAAGGCCGGAGACAGCACCGGCCTCGACAGACTTTCTGGAATCTGTCCTCTTTTCTGCGCAGGAAAACCGCAGCTTTGATTCCAATTAGAATTCTGAGAAACGATGCTTGTCTTGCTTAAGATTCAGTGGCCCCACAATGGAGTGGCAGAGCCTTATAGTCTTTCAGTGATAAAATAATTGATCGTCCGCCGAAATGCCGGTGGCATTGTTATCTTACCCCGGCCCGTAATTTCATGTGGCCTACAACAACAAATATTATACTTATCCCTCAGTCCACTTTGTCCGTTAGCTGTGAAGGTCTTTATCCAAGAACAGAACAAGGTACTCTGACTTCTTTCCTCATACAGAACATAGTTCGCTGGTGAAAACTTTTCAGTTCAAATATACCCAAAATATACCACTGTGATTTGACTGTGATCGATGTCACAACCTGTGACCATTGTTGCATTGTTGCCCTAATTGGGATATTCCAGGAACTTCGAGAGATGGATGGAAATCAAGGACTTCAGAGCGGAGAAAGTTGCACACTTTCACAATGTTCTGGGATATGTAAAGTCGAGGCCCTATTGGCAGAAGGCTTCGGAGGCCTCCTGTGCGACTGGTGATTAGAATGCACAGAGCCCAGCGCAATGATTTATTAGAAAGGCCGTGGAATTCACGAGTGGTCATAGGTGTCTCAATGTCTCATCGATTAGAAATTCTAGAATTACCCTGGTTCCAATGACCTGTCCACAAAGGCCGACTCACCGACTATGCCGAGTTTTTACCCAGTCGTAGGACTTGTTCGGAGCATATCCACACAAGTGGCACGTCTGTAAAATTGATCGAAAGGCAGTGAAGGACAAAAACGCTTTTCAAAATGAAGACACTATTTGCGCGAAAGACATTTTATTCGATTCCCAAAACATATGACAAAACAATTCGTATTCGGATTCTTTGAAATAACTGGCTGCAAGCCGAATCTATATCTATAAGTAAAAGTGCTATGATAGCGATAACGCAACGAAAACAAGGAGAACAAATAGTACGCTGGGTACGACATAGATAGCAAAAAAAAAAAAAAAAAGCAACAGAGCTCAAGAATTAATGATGTACAGGCCAATGTGGGTCAATCGGTGACATAGATGGCGACGTTGAGGCATTAGATATTGTGTAACATGATGACAAGGGAGGGTATGTGAATGCGGCTGAAGTAGCTGTTGTAGGTGATGGTGGGTCGGCTTGTTTTTCGAGGTCGGTGTCGACGCGGACTGTACAGTCGCTCGATGACGCGATACTGAAGGTAGTGGACAGCTTTCCAGAAAGATGCTGTGGGTTTTTGCCGAGGAATACAGGCTCTGAGATAGAGAGGGTTTTTTTGGACTCTTCTGGCTTTTTCCAGCTAGATGAACGTCGAGGAGTCAGGATACGAAATGCTAAAAAGCTATGAAGAGTGCACTAACCTTGGAAGAGAGATGACCAAGGATTTCTTGGTTTCTGACGGAGAGAATCCAAGTGGTTTGCCACATTTCCGTAAGACTTGCTTGTAATTCTTTTGCGCTTCGCCCGCGAACCCAAACAGTCCGAAGAAGATAAACGCAGAGAAAACAAAGAGCCAGCGCGTGAGCTCAACGCTGGTATGGTACGAAGGGTCACTTTGCCAAATCGCAGCGGGAACTTGGACAACACGAGAGAAATTATAATGTGTGTCTTCCCAAGATATCCATGGTGCCAGTCCGACGCCTTGTGTACCAAACACGACGCTGAAAATTCCGAAGGGGAGAGTGAGCATCATATCGGTGAGGGCGAGCATCATGAGGCGGATGTAGCGGCTAACGCTGAGCGTTGAGTTTGAGGACATGAGTTGACCGAACTGGAGACGACGCCTCCAGAATATGCGAAAGGTGAGAGCTAGTGAAGCTATTAAAAACGTGTCAAACGGATGGGAACCAAAGCCTACCGGAATACACGAAGGAGATTGAACCGAGTAAGATAGGCCACATAAAAACAAGGAAATAGGCAGGGAGCGTGTTATATATTGCTGGCTGTGGACCAACATCCTCCAAAATATCATAGCGATGAGGTTGGACTACATAATCTGGTGTCGAAGGAACCGGTAAACAAATGAGACAATCGAGGGATGGACAACATACGTAAAACCATGACAAGGAGTGGAACACCGACAGCGATCATGAGGTCAATAAGAATTGTGCGTCGTTTCTATAAGGCAGTAGAACATTCATATGAGATGATAAACAAAGAAGAAAGGAAAGGAATACGAACATCGGCACGAGAGATGGACACGTTTTGCGTGGTCGCGATCCCGTAGAGGCGACGGCTTATACAAAGTGAAGAAGCAGTGATCCCAACCCCTGCTCCAAGTAGAAATTTCGTGGCTTCAAAGATCGAGAACGTAAACAAAAAGAAAGACAAGAAATATTTGCCCACGTACAGATATCACACCATACCGCAGCCTTGTTTTCTAGGGTGCCGGCCCATAGGATGCTGTTGACAAACTCGACAAGGCAGGCCAGAGAGGTCCATATCATGAAGGCGCATGTTCCAGAATTCCAAGCTTCCAGGTGCCACGGTAAAGGAATGAGAACAACGACGAAACCAAGAAATGATAGAATGGGAAAGAGGGGGTAAGTTGCTGCGGCCATGATCTTCCAGAATATGGTGGAACAGTTGGTCTGGTATGTAGAAGAGCGTACGGAGGTGGAAATCCTTGAAGTTGAACGTTGGGGGACTGAATTGGGCCATCGTTTTAGCTCTTCTCTCAAGTTGGTGGAGAACAAAGGAATGTTGGGGATTGTTATCCGCAATTGGTTTACAATGGGCGGAGCATTAAAGCTCCCAAGCCTCTCTAGCCCATACGTAAGTCACAGTGGTCACAGAAAATCACAGGCAAAACAAGCGGAGTTTGAACAGAAACTTCTCTCAAGCTGGCCGCTTGGGTGCCATGTGTCACATCATTTACCCCATTAAGTCAACAACAGTGTCTGAGAGTTCATAAATAGGAGCGAAAGCGCAAAGGTCTTTATCTTTTTTCGACCCTCCCCATCTTTCGCTACCCATTCGCAACTTTCGCGTCGAGTTTTTTTCTATCTATTTGCGTCCCCCTCAAACCACATCGAACTTCATTATCGTCAATATTTATTCCTCCATGGATACCTTCCATCAATTTCTTACCCTATTTGACGACGCCGTGCTTAGCACATCCGACGCTGTCCCAGTCTCTCCTCCAGTATCCCCGGCGTCGGAGTCATTTTCTGAGGATTTGGACGAGCCAAATTCTTTTGCCGACTCCGAACGTTATGGTTCAGGCAATCTCGTTGCTTTCTGTGTTATCTCTTGAGGTTTGTACATTGTCCTGTCCTGATCATGCTTTGCTTAAAATCTGGCTTTACTCTAGCGTTGACAGAACGCTCTGCTTCTCACTCACAGCCCAGCATCAAAGGATGCTGGCTGTGGATATACCTTTACCCTCCACGGTCAAACATGGCTCCTTCCCACCATCATTTCGTCTTCTCCTCCTATTCAACAACTGAATCAACCGTAAACAGTTACGGAACTAACAAATTGTCGCTAGTCGATTAGCACTTTCGATCATTCCTTTATCTTTATTCATTTGCTACGTGGAAGCTTTCTCCAACAGTAGTTCAATTTCTTCCAACATTTTTTTTCGTTCTCTTCGTCAAGTTGTATCTACCACTTACGTCTAACTTTATCAATATGTAAATTGTATGTTCTCCAATGTTCCTTTATACGATGATCACCAGCTTTCTCTGACTCAATGTGATTCGAATTATGTCGGGGGATAACGAATGTGGCCAGCGTTGTGATTTCTCAGTTGCTTCCAGTGGGCTTGAAAGACGTTGGAGGTCATCTGACGCCTTTCGGAACAACCCAGGCAACGTCGAGGATATTACACCTTTTTAGAAGAGGATTTTACCAGTAAATATTGTCCGTACCAATGTAAACTGTCCCGGGGGATTTATGAACAATCTGCGTCTTTTACTTTCTACCCACTCCTTGGGCTTGGGCAACAGATGTCAGAGATTCATCACGATTTTATTGAATTTTATTATATCGAGCTATAAGATTCGTGAGAACAAATTTAAACAAATCCACGTTAACTTAGGATCCTTGAGTATATGTCGAAAAATTATGACGGTTTGTTTCGACAATTATTCGAACACCTTGGATTTGATGTTTTCAATGTCTAGACGTAGTTTTTGGACGTGATCATGACCGATGCGAGGGCGTGATTTGTCCTTCTTGCTTTCTGGGCTTGAAAACTGTTTGCCAATTTAGTACATACACAAGTCCGATACCCGGGTATCCGGAGGTCATGTGATGCGTTGAAGATTCCAGACATCTCATCGAGTTGGGCAGTACGCCTGTCCAAGAGAGAAATTAATCAGTGAATACTCTCCTTATCAATGTAGTATGTATCCTTTAATATATACCCTTCAGAAAGTTCAAGAAATTATTACAGGGAACTCTACAAATGGATTCCGGAAGGCGGAATGATGCCGTCAAGCCGACGGAAGATGGTCACCTAAAATTAGAACAACGGTGTAAACCCCGGCAGTCATAAAAAAAAAGGTCATAGTTGTACTTGGGCTGTATCCATACAAGAACATCCGGGAGCGATCTACTTGATTGTGGGAAGTGCAAAAGCTTGAACGATCTATTGAACTTTGAACTTTGAGCGTTGAACCTTGACGCAACTTGAAAGCTCCTTCGCGGCAGAAGGGGTTCCGGGACCGAAACCCACATATTTATCTGAACATGCTATTCATTTCACACTTCCCTCGATGCTCTCCGTAAGTACTGGCTTCAGCCAGTGTTATAATTTAACATCTCTCAAAATCTCAATACATAAAACGCCAGCCCAACGCCAGCCATATAAATAAGTGGCGGAACGAATTTTCATTATATCTTCTATCAAAACAGACGGACTGTAAGGAGCGTGACGTTGCCAATCCAGCGGGCATAGTACGTAGGTTCTATATAATTTTGACAATAAATATGCTACAAAGTGTGCAGACTCCATAAATACAAATCAGAGCAAAGACCTCATATTGTTGAATATGAACTTCGAAACGAGGAGGGTGTCGTTGGAAGATCAATAGTTTTCGCTAACGGAGTAGCACATAGTGTTTCTGCTTTAGGGGTAGATGGGGAATACAAAGTATCGGTGTCGTGAGTGGATCGTCCATCAGCGAGAGACACAGAGGAACGACACGACCCGCGACTTGAGGATAGACGTAAGGAATCGGCCTTGTCATTTGCAAAGACGGGCAGGGTGCCTGAGGATTTTTTGAGAGGGAGAGCAATGTGGTTGATTCTGAGAGAAGGGTTAGGGTAGTGTTATTGTGACAAATGCTGCGTGCACTTACTGAGGTTTCTTGTGCATGGATGGAGGAACAATTCCAAATCGTTTGGCAATTGCCCAGTACGCACGACGATAATTTCTGCGAGCTTCGTCCGCAAAACCGAAAAACGCGAAAAAAACCAGGGCGCAAAGGATAAGGGACCACCGATTTAGTTCAAGGGCGACAATGACAGTAGGGTTTGATCGCCACAGAACGGCCGGGATTTGCTGGATGGTATAGAAGTCGAAGTGGGTATCCGACCAGCTGACCCATTTATAGAAAGGCTTTGCGGTGATGTTGAGATACAGGCCGTAGGTTGAAATTGGGATGGTGAAGAATATTTCAGAAGTTGCGAGGCACATCAGACGAAAGTAATGATTGACGGATAAGGAAGAATTTGAAGAAAGAAATTGTCCGAATTGAGCGCGCCGTGTCATGAAAGCTTTCAGAGTTAAAACTAAGAGGGTTGAGGAAATGAGAAACGCTGGCAAAGACAAATAATGATTTGAAAACTCACCAGAATATACCATTGAAATAAGACTGATTATGTTTGGCCATAAGAAGGATAATGGATATGCAGGGGGGGTGTTAACAGTCGTCGGGAAGCATCCTACATCTTCCCAGATATCATAACGATGGCCTTGAACAACGAATTCTGTGAAAGCGTTGTCAAAATCGGCACATAAAAATGATCATAAAGGATACTTACGAAGTACCATCTGTAGCACAGGAATACCAAGTCCAATAGCTAAGTCAATCATGACCGCTCGGCGTTTCTGGACAATGATTAGCAAGGGCAAGCAGCAGAATTGATTAGAACGAGCTCACATGGGCATGCGTTATGTTGACCGTCTGGCACGTTGCGATCGTGTAAAGACGCCGATTAATACACAATGATGCTGACGGGATGGCCACTGCAATGCCAACCATTAAACGTGTCGCTGGTATCCCATGATCAGCGTGTCTTCAAGTGTGAGGGGTGAAAACATCTTACATATGTCGCACCATAGTGGGGCCCAGTCGATGGCATTATTATGCCAAACTATTGAGTTTATGAATTGGTTAAGACACCCAGCGGCCACCCAAATCATGTAAAGGCAAGTCCCAGAGTTCCACGCCTGGAGGTGCCACGGTAATGGTATAAGGACCAAAAAAAAGCTGAGAAGGGCGAAGATAGGATATGCGGGGAAGGTTGGGTCCATTGAGGGCAGTATTGAGAAATGAGGGTACGCGACGATGCTATAGAAGGAATTGACATTTTCTTGGACGGTCTTTGTATCTCCATCGTGTAGCTTTCTCTGGACGTGGAGGGCGAACAATGGGACAGAGGCAACAATGGCGAAGCTTCAACCATTGTTTATGTAAGCAAAGTTAGCAAAAACAAATGTCACGCTGTGTCACACTTAGATAATGACATTACGTAAATTTGTGGCAGCAGATCCCCTATAAATGAGTACGGAAAGCGACGCTTTGTCCATTCTTTGTTTCCCCCCACCCCAGACCCTTCGTTATCTATTGAGCGCGCCGTGCACCCGTCACATCATCCCCACAGTTTAGCGCTCTTCTCATTCCTCCATGGACACCTTCATCGACTTACTCTCACTCCTGACTCCTCCTTGTGAGGAAGCTACTACATCCGATTCGTCGTCAACGCATTCCTCTACTGATGAGGAATATATTCTCAAGGACACAGATCGCCAGCAGGGTTACACCTTTGGCGGGTATTGCGTCATATCATAACAAACGACTCCTTATGTGTAAGTTGTTATTGTTATTTATTGCCCTCGATCTGCTTGCTGAGTTAAAGGTTGTGCCAGTCTTTCTTCCTCCGTCAATCTCAAACCACACTCATTTAACTCAATCAATGCCGACGCTAGCGTCACATCACAACGCATATGTGAGTATCTTTGCTTAGCATCTCTGATTTTCTCGTCTCATGCTCGCATACTACAGTTAACTTCGTTTTTCCATTGATTTATTTCCTTTGTTCTTCATCCCACCATTCGCCAACAGGGCGATTTTTTCAATAGCTCTATGTATTCATAGCTCTTTGTACAGCATTCGAATGTTAGGTTCTAATGTACTGTAAACCAATTATTTCACGTCGTTTTCGTTGGCAAATGTTGGGCAGATATAAAGACTTCTCGATTACTCAAATTTCAGATCATCCGGCCCTTAGCAGACATTTGAGACCATTGGAACATTATAAGGCTGTTATGCGTCAAGTATGCTGCCATTTTCTCCATCAACGGGCTGTACTTATCTCTTGGTAGTAAGCATATATTGAATACCCCTCCGAAACATCTGACCACGATTCTTAGTGGCATCTTGCATTGTTCACTATATACAGAACAAGGACCAGCTGTGACTACGCACCCCATATATTCCGAATCATTCAGTGGCCATCGCATAACACTATAACATGCGTTTGTTCGTTGTGGCCATTGTTCGCCCAACTTCGCAATCAATCAGCCACATTTACCCAAAATGGAAACTATGCCGACATTGCCGAGAGCCAAATCCTTTCATATTCGGCAAATATTCGGCCGGTTCTGTCTCCCTATCCACGGTGCTGCTCCTTCACGTCCTTCACCTTCATGGTGAATTTATCAAAGATATGTGCAAAGTGCTGTTCTACGTAATTCTTTGTACTTTCTGGGTTCAGATATCTTTCGTATCTCTGCAATAAATTTTGATAAGTAAATTCTGCAACTGACTGACAATGCGGACTCTGAATTATATTTTGATTTTGATGTACTTAAGTACTCAGGCCATCCGAGACATTTCGTCGCTGGCCCTCCCTCTGAATGCGCGTGAACTGCAAGGCCATCATGGCATCTTCGGAGCATGATCATACCAAGGCCAGCGATGTGCCAGAATTCTAGAATTCCCGCTCATTGTTCCCTCGATTTGTTCTATGTTACTCTGGCACAGATACCATATCCGGTCTTCCTCGCAGTATATAAATCGCGACACAAGGACTCTCGCAACTGAATCCCACATCCCCCCCTGTCAATCTCTCGATCCAAAGCTCGCTGAACATTTGTCCTCCATTCGAGTTGATTCGAGCTCTTCCAAAGTTCCAATGGACGTATTCGCATCTTTCAACTTCAATCTCCTCACAACAGCGACGAGCAGTGAACAGAGCGCTGTGAACAACCTTGCATGCCCCTACGACACTCAGTCAGACTCAGAGTCACATCTCACTTCCATCGAGGACACTCGGTTGGTAGACACCGACAGACGAGTCGGCTTCGTTGGTTTTTGTGTCGTCGCATGATTGCGCAGTGTCCCCCAGGGAACTCGCAGTACTTATAGGGTTCCAAGTTCATCTCCGTTTCATGCCTTTCCAATAGTTTGTACGTGTCTTCTTTGTTAATCTTTTGATCGTGCGCTGACGGCCACGGCGTTGATGCAGCATTGTGTCTTCGCCGCGTCATAACCACCAACATCACCTTCTTCCCTCAAGCTACATGCTTCAGCTTCAAGTCGTACAGGGTGCCTGCAATTTTTGGATATTTATTCCTATCATTATTCGTCTCGCTTTCACCTTGCTTTCTCTGTTATCGTATTTGTTTTCGACACGCCTTCCGGAATCCATCAGCCGCTGCGACACAATCTCCATCAGCAACACTGTACCCTCCATCAAGCCAACTCAAGATCGATTTAACGCGACATCTCCCTTCAAAGTTACAACTTACACTCCAATCCAATCTCTTGCAATATATTATGCAACATCCCCGCAACGTCGCGCAATAGGCAACGCGTCGTGGGTCACGGTTTTGCCATCGTTTTTCTCCCCACTTATTTCTGCATCTACCTCCCTTCTACGAATCGTTCATCTTCTCCATTTGCCGCTGAGCCACCCAATTTTTTAAGGCCAGCGTTATTCATCTTTCCTTCGTTCGTGCGAGTCGTTCGGTCCAATAGGGATTCGACCTCTCGTTCTAAATTTATAAAGCGCGATACGTCACTACTTTTTTCGATGTCCAAATCTCACTAGCACAAGTACGTCGTCCAATAAACCGTGTTTGCTATCACTACGATTGCTCGAATTTCGTGGCTTTCTGTTAGATGCAATTCGGTGTTGACCACATTGTTCAAGCTCAGACAATTCCAATTGATAATCACACGAGGAGAGATGTTTGAATGCTTTTTATATTTCCGTGTAAAACTCTTTCTAACGAGAGTATTTGTCTATCCGCTATGTACAAGTATTTGATAATTTGAATGAACTTGTATCTGACAAAAAGAAAAGCAAAACGAATCAAGGAAGCGCAAACGAAAAATCCTAATGCTACAGTGGGTGGTGTTGTATTATACTATGCTACAGTGTGTGAAGTAATCTGAATCAAGAACGGGTGGGGTGGTGAATAGAAGATAGAAGATAAATCAAGGATCAGGATCCGGAGAAACAAATCAGACGATTTCTGGTGTATGTGCTTTTGGTGATGATTCGTCGACGGGCGACGACGGTGAAGGAGAGGAGATGATCGAACTCGAGCGCGAGAGCGCGGGTTCGGGGATAGTGAGTGATGAGACGGATGACGATCCGGCGGATGAAGG
>JAHXRV010005956.1:0-11293 GCA_019904355.1 Psilocybe tampanensis
TTTCACAGAAATTAAATGATTTCAAAATGATAGCAAATAGAAGTAACAATGATTTGAAATCATAAACTTTTGAGGTAAGAAAACACAGGGTATGCTAACCAATAGTCACAAATCAATGATATAAGTGGAAGCTACTAGTGAGTATTCAGTAACTTACGAGTCTCGCCCAATTCTCGATCCTGAGGGTGCATCCTTGAATACACCTGCAAATGCTTATTGAACATGTTTGGACCACGACGATGGCCTATCTTCTTCCCAGATGTGTAGGGGTTTGCAGCCTGCTCATCGGCCTGCTGCTCGTCGTTCGCGTCCTCATCCTCGGGCTGCTGGTTGTCGTTATCCCCTGACGATCCCTGTTCCTTGGCCTGTCCTTCATCTTCCACCATGTCCTCCCTCCTCCGGCGTGGAAGGGGCTTGATCTCGCGAGGTTGCACTCTCTCCGGAGAAACTTCCGCCTCGTCCGCCAAGTCCAGATCTTCTTCAAGATCATCCTCCTCCGTTACTGATATAGGCCTCCTCTCTTTATGAGCACGGCTCTTCTTTGCAGGCTCAACACCCTCCATATAATCGCTCGGGGTCAGCTCACTTTCAAAAGGAGAGCTTGGGCGCCCTGCTCCACCCTGGTACTCGAAAGGCGGAAGTAGCTTCCCCTTGCTGCAGGCGGTGACGAAAGCGCTGTTGGTAGCTGCGGGAACGACGAAGATATCAGACGTTTGGTGCGGCACAGGGGTCGACTGAGAAGTTCTGGAGGTGGAGCTGGGAACTCCGGCTTTTGCGAAGTTGAAAAGGGCGGCATTCCGGGTCGTAGCATCCATGGGTGTTAACTGCTTTTCATCCCGATGCTTCTTAAGCGCGATGTGATTGTGCAAGGTGGGCTCTTGATCATGATCTTCCTTTGCCCCAGGTGAGAGATTTAACCTCCTTGGCTGGGGTTGCCTCCTGACGATCTCGACGAAAGGGACGAGACGAGATCGAGTGTTTTTGTCCGATACTCTGGAGAACCATGTTAGATGAATAACATACACACTTTCCATAACAGAACATACCGAGAAGTAGACTGGGTATCTGCCTTGGACTTGGATCTAGTCATACGACCGCTATTTAAGAAGAATCTGAATCAGTAAGATGAAAAGAAGAAAGAAAAAAGAAAACGAATAGGGATCGATATGAAAGATGAGAAAAAAAAAGAAAAAGAAATGAAAGAAGACACCGAAAAAAAAATCGATATGAAAGACGAGAAAAAAAAAAAACACGCACGCCGATGCTGAAGACGAAACTCCTGCAGCATTCTGGACAGCAGAAGTCTTCGAGACGAAAGTCGGTGCAGGACTATTGAATTAATTATGAGCACAATGTTACTACACACATAGTCAAACCCATCGCAAAACGACTCCTGCCTGGTGACGTAGTCTACCAGGCCAGAGAAGTAGAACGGCGACGTAGTCTGCCGATCCATGTTCCAGGCGACGTAGTCTGCCTGGAACCGTTTCGAGATGGGGTAGGAAAGGGGAAGAAAAAGAAAGAAAGAAAAAAAAACTTACCCAGATGTGGAGATGGGAGAAGATGTAGGCGACGAGGGAGGGGAAGGGGACGGGGACGAGCCCCTCGCTTTCTTCGCGGCACCTGGTTTCTTGGAACCGTTCTTTGCGATCGCAGTTCTCTTCGCAGGAGGTGGGTTGGGTGCATTGGTCGACGACTTTCGTTTGCTTTTACCCATGTTAACTTGTGGAGTTGGAAGAGAGAGAGAAAACGGGGCATACCTCTTTTTTTTACTTATATACTCTCAGGGAAGTATTACTCAATCTCATAATCGATCTCTCCGTTTATCGTCCTCCGGCCTGAGGTTGACATCCCGAGCGAAGACCCTGAATCAGGGAAGTTGAAAGTTGCTGTCGAATATGTGATCTCTCGTATATCTTGTGGTCGGATCATTGCCTTGGTGGCCTTCTCCGTCGATCGTTGTTGATGTTCGGAGCTGTTTTGAACACCGGGCGCCAGGTTTTATGCATGGCAGACTGCCTTGATTTCGAGGTTTTTCGTCAGAAAGGCACAGCGACATAGTCTGCTGTGAAGTCTTTCATCCGAAGCCACAGCGACATAGTCTGCTGTGTAGAATGAGCGACATAGTCTGCTCATTCTCAACCTCTAATCGGCGGCGACGGAAGCAAGGGAGGACAGGGTCGGGACAGGGAGTAAGGGTTTCAACCCAGGGGAATGGAAGAAGGGGACGGGTCAGCTACGTGGCACATAGACCAAACAGCATCGGAGGTCGTTGCCAAACATCCCAAAGCGACCATTCAGAAATAGAAATCGTTTTTGAAGTCCTTTCAAACTCCGACTGGTCACATGGCGATAAGATAAAGTCCAGATTAGATACGGGACTTTTATCTTTCCCACATCCAAATCTAACATGTGTCGAGATTAGATAACGTTCAGATTAGATACGAGGATTCATCTTTCCCACATCTAAATCTAACACGTGTTGATTAGATAAGGTTCTAGATTAGATACGAGATGTTCATCTTTCCCCCACTTCCACTTCCGCCTCTCCCACCTACACCTCCCCTCCCCCTCCATCTCATACGCTGAAAAGCAGACTACGTCGCTTTTCATGAAGGGCAGACTATGTCGCCCTTCGTTCTTTGCGTACATACTGAGAAAAGGGCAGACTATGTCGCCCGTTTCTTCACATATGCAATTCGTGAACCGCGGTGCAAGAAGATCGAACTATCATCATTATCCAGACAAATCTCCCAACGACTTTCGATCGATATAGGAGTATCGGCGTCACCCAAGCACGAACACTTCATTATCATCCACCATCCTACGAGATCGAAGGTCTGACAAATCGAAGTCGTTATCCCAACCTTGTCTACAAAAAAGCCGATGTCGACCTGAACAAACGGTGCGTGTTAATGTCCCGTTTTTATTAGCATTATTAACCACGCCCTCAGTGCCGGTCACCTCAATTCCGATGAGTTGGAAAGACTGGTGACATTATCCGAAACCCCACCCAGTTCAAGATTCCCACTTGGTTCTTGAACAGGCAGAAGTCTATCGTCGATGGAAAGAACTCGCAGATCCTTTTGAATGGCGTCGATTCCAAATCGCGCGATGACTTGGAGCGTTTGAATAAAATTCGGGCCCATCGTGGGCTGAGGCATTACTGAGGTCTGCGCGTCAGAGGTCAACACCCTACGACTCCCAAACGACTCCACAAACTGACTCTAGGTACGTTAATCGACCATCTTCAATCCAGAGTAGTATTGACTACATTCTATTCCAGGTCATCGGGTGGCCGAAAAACAATAAGTTTTTCATTCTGTTTCTGATGTATTCATAATTTTCGATAATGCCATTGTATTTCTTACTTCAGACCCACTTCGGATCGTTGAACCTGTGAAATCAAAATTTCTCTCCTCAAATCTATAATGTTTTTTCTTTTCCTCTTCTAGTAAAATTATCATCGTTACCAACTCTCCCTGTTAATCTCTCAAGCACTTTAACTCTCCTGTATCTCGTTTGTCCTTATGTTATTGTATTTTTTGAAGTTGAAATGCAATCTCCTTTCATCCCGATTAGGAATATAAAGCCTAATTGAGAAAAGATCACGTGCCTTGGTAATCGATGGCGCACGTCCCTCTTGATATCGATCCTTCCCTTCTCCACCAACATCTCCGTATCAGAATCACATTCCCTTGCCTTCCTCTGCACCTACGGCCTCGGGAAAAAAAGAGATTGAAAGTATCCAAGGTATACTTTACATTCCCTTTTTCTTTTCTTTTTTTTCTTTTTCATGAACGAGGGAAAGGAGTGGAACAGCAGACTACGTCGCTGTTCCCCCCTCAGCAGACTATGTCGCTGAGGGGTAGAAACGGACAGGAAGCATAGGCCACCCAGCAGACTATGTCGCTGGGGAACCTACATCACACTGTCCTATCTATGCCCATACCCGTTCACTTCCCCCTCATTCTCCGCCTCTTATCGATGATCGCTGGACTTGGTGTTTATCACCCAGAGCAGACTATGTCGCTCTGCTCAATCGAGGTAAAGAGCAGACTAATGTCGCTCTTTCATGCTCGACCGGGAGTAGACTATGTCATTCCAGGTCTGCATGGCCTCGAAATCTGTCTGGTGTTCCATCGGCAAATGGTGCCATTCAATTCTGAAATGTTGCTTTTTCTTTCGTTTCGTTAGATTTTCTTTCTTTCTTTTTTTTTGTACATCTCTCGTACAATGTCGGGCAGTACATCCAGAGGTACGTTCACGAAATTTTCTGTAATAATTGACTTTCTAACCTCCCGATAGAGACCTACAGGGACTGCAGACATGTCCTTCGATATCAAGGGACCCATCGTGCCGTGCTGGAGCCGTTCAATCGAGGGGGATCAGGTCAGTATACCTTTTTGTTTTTATAGGATCGCTTCTGACATCTATTATCTATCAGACTTCCTGGCTACCGACGCCCTCTCGATCTACGAATTCAGCAATGAAATCCGTGTCCAAATAGCAATCCCAGGACTAGTCAGGGACAGATCTGGCCTGGACTCGATGCATTACCCGGTCCCCACGTCCCCATTTCTTTCTTCGCCCAACATGGACTATCTTCCGAATATCTCGAAGGTGTCTCCCACTGTGATTGCCCGTAAGGACGGGCGTTTCTACACGTCCGATTTTACTCTGTTCCCACAATTTTATTTCGAACAAACGCACTACCTCGCCTATGTCCTGAAAAAACCTTCCATCGAAGAAATGCCCACCCACCCGTTTTCCTATGTTTGGTATGACCTCAACACGGAGGATTTTCTGGTGGAAGAAGGCTGTGTTTTGGGAGATGTTGGTCGTATCGACCCATTCGTCGCCGAGAACTTCACGAAGCTCCGCAAGGAAATGGAGTATCATCTCAAGGAAGTCGAACTGAGCGGGAAATATACCCCCCAAGAGTTGAATGATTTTCGTATTGCCGTTCGCGGCTGTCTTTTCTCTTCAATCACCCTCGTCTGCGCCCCTCAATCATGGAATCTCACCCTGTTAACCGTCACCAGCTTTCAACGTTTTTGGCACGAAGCTTACGCCTGTTGGCGATATCTTACTTTCTGGAAAGATCGTCGTATAAACCCTTCGCCGACTCCTTTTCCTGTTGACAAAACAATCATGGGCGCAATCACGACGGACTTGGAGACGGCGATGGACTTATATGCAATGGGAGTGCCAGTATGGTTTTTGAGGCCTCCATCCGCTCTACCTCGCGATATGAACATCGTCAAGGAGACTCCTCTGACTCTTCCAAGTGATATTGTCCGAGAGGCCCTCCCCGACGCAAAACCGGTTTATTCAGGTCCAGCATCCCCTGTTCGCAACCGTGCCTGTCAGAGCCTCAAAATGTCAAATATATCGATGGGACATAGTGCTTATATTGTTGACGGTACGTATCCCACACACACATATATATTAAAGGTTTCCAATTGATTATAACCAAAGGACGACTTGGCTCAATGGCACTACCTGTCGAAAAAGAAGGGTCTTCTTCTTTCTTGTCTATTACCCCTTCGCACTCCTCCAAATTCTTCACTTTACACGATGAGGTCCCAGGTCATCTTCGCCCGAATACGACTGTCCACGTCGAGACGACCGATTCTCTCATGGTGGACGTCTCTCAACCATCCAATTCTTTGAGTTTGGATGATCCTTCCCCCTCGTCGTTTGCCATGTCTCCTCCTCCATCTTCTTCACGTATTTCACCGGCACCGTCTCCAGCAGCATCATCTTCTTTCTCAGCAGCATCGTCGTCTTCTCGAGTCGTCGAGAAAGAGAACACGATGAACGTCTCAATCGCTCGCGAAAAATTTCAAGAGCCTTCCGCTGCATACATGCCTGCTACTCTCGCCTCTTGGGTTCGAGCTTTAAACGGCGTCAACGTTGATCGCCGGTTGCTCGTCGAACACAAAGATTTTGCTCTTCTTCGCGGATATCCCGTTCTGGACCCTTATTCTCTCGCAACGGGAGATGTGCGTGACAGGCGGTTCTGGATATATATCGTTTCTTGGCTCTCCATTCGCCCCTCTTGGATCAGCTATACCACATCTCGTACCGCGGGCGGTGATGCCATGCCTAACCCTCAGGAATGGAAGAGTTTCTTGGGTGAAAAGCTAGGTGGGCAGATGGGTTTATTCGACCTCGAGGATCTTCAGAATGGTATGTCTTCTTGAATATCTACTATTAATGCTTTTACTGAGACTATAAGCAGTTTCTACTGCCTTTATTCACAAGTCGTCATCGTCGTCGACACGTAAGCAATCATCTTCCAAAAAGAAAAGACAAATCGGGTCTGGAGAGGCTGCGAAACGTGCTCGTCGTCGCGCACGGACACTGGGAAAGGTGTCTGCAAAATTCGGCATTGACATCTCCAGCATCACAAGTCCCTCGGACATCTTCTGGAATCATCGGTTAATCACAACCCACCACCAAATCGAGGAGGGCGAGGTTGACATCAGCACCCAAGTCTTGCGACAGATCTTGTGGGATCTCTACGAACAAAATTTTCGTTTAGAGTTTCTCTCACTTGACAGATGTATCCGTTCCCGCGATGGAATGACGACCGAACAGATGACGAATTTGGATGCGGAAGTTGCAGCATGTTTCCCCTCTCAGGCCTTGATTAACGTCAACATTCCGGATTCCGATGATGGACTAGCATCGTCGTCCTGGTGGGATCGCGCAGAATATGTGGAGGCTTTTAGGAAGGTGTTGTCGCAATGGGGGGGAGATGTGGCAGCGCGGCTAGCCGCCATGAGTGCTGTTATCGAATATGGAGATAGGTCTGTCGATGCAGAGATTGCTGTGACTGGTGTTGAAGATGTCGCACATGCATTCTACTGTCAGACCTTTTTCAACTACTTTGGTAGAGCGCCGACTATCCCACACTCTGCACCATTTTAATCCTCGCTGCTCTACATTGCTTTCAAATGTATGTTTTTTTTTTTCTTTCTCATTTAATGGTGACATTAATTTTTTTTCAGGTGTTATATATATCTTGTAGTCTGATTGGCGGAGAAATTTTCATAGTTTCTCCTTGAAATAAAATTATCTTGATGGTCTGTGCGTACATGTGAAGTAAGATATATAAAGAGTGTCCATGTGTGATAAGTTTCATTCTTCCCTCCCCCCCCCTTCTTCTGTGCCATGTCCGGCTTTCGTCGTCCCAGTGCTATTGCCAAAAAAAATAAAGTACTCCAACAGACTTATGTATTACCAATCAAAGATGTCCCTAAGGCCCGCCGTCCATATGGGATGCCTCATATTATCTCTAGACCTGAAGGACGGATCATGACTCCTGAAGGCCTAATGTCCCAAGTCCTTCCAGATAATTTCGTGCCAATGCCAGAGGCTGGTGATGTTGGAGTACACTCCCATGTAGAAGTTGGAGAAGGAGAGGAGAATGCTGCAGAGACTCACAAGAAGAAATTACAGTGGAGGAGATGGTCGGAAGAGGTAATTCCGAAGATGTTAGAACCCTACCTTGAAATCCTTCGTAAGACGAATGGACTTCAGTCGATGGAGGATATCAGAAAGGAGGTTGGATGTGCAGGATGTGTGAATGGTCGAAAGCTTGAAATTTCTTGTGTCTATTTTGAAAGTAGGTATTGACTTAAGTAATTGCTTAATCATATCTGATAAGTTCTACAGGAATTGAAAAGATCATGGTTTGCAATTGCTCTTCTATTGCTCTCCAACTTCTTTCTCGGGGTTTGTTTCCCTGTGCACCTTTGGAGCCTTCTTTGGCAGTCGATCTCAATGTTCTGGATTTTGCACGGGAGCTGTTCGTTAATGCTCCACCTAATCTGACGGCATGGTGTGAAACTTTAGAAGGCTTCTTGAGTTCCCGCAAGTTCAAGTTGAAAACTCGGGTGGGCTCACTTATTTGGGGTTTTTTTTTTCTTTCTAAATTTCTATGCAGGATAGTCTTCGTGGTCGTTTTGGGAATGCCTTGCATTGGTATTCTACGCTCATTAACACCAAAAACCTCCACATGCGAGATTACTTGGAGGCAGTGCGTGAGGCAATAATAACAACACCAGGAGTTGGTGCGTGATTTTAGGTGTAATTAAATGACAAAATGTTGATGAGAAAAATAGATGATGAAGAAGGCATTGGAGAAGAAACAGAAGTCTTGGATGAGCCGATGGAGACTTTAGTTGCTGAGGATCAACAAGGTTCAGACCATGAGAGTAAGTAATTCTTTGATAGTCAGAAGATATAGCTGTCTGAATTTGAGATAGTGGATGACTCTACTGGCGAACCAACCTCTGGTCTTGATCGACCTAGTGAATACCTCCGTGAAAGGTGTCCGCTTTGTTTTGGTGGTGAAAATTGGAGCAAAGCTGACCAGATGTGAGTTTAAAAAAGATTTGACAAGAATATTGAGACTAAAATTTTATCAGTGTCGATTCAATTGTTTGCTTGGATGCTTGTTTTACCCAAAAACGAAGGAAAACCAACTCAAAGGCATGGCAAGGTCCACGTGTCCACCCTGAGACAATCTTCTTGCCAACAGAAGATGTGGAAAATATGGAAGCTTTTGTGGAGGAGGTCCGACCAACCAAAGCCAAGAGCAGCAAGACAGCCAAAGCTAGGGAGGATGAAGAACCGGATTATGAGACAGGAATGAAAGTTCCAACCTCTGTCCTGAATGAATGCAACGACTCTTTTGTCGCAGCTGATGAACGGCGTGTCAAAGCCAGTACCCAGTTTTTTACAGATACTGGGTTGATGGCCTTGTTATGCAGACATGATCGAGTTCTTTGGCTAGCGAATTTGACATCTGCAGGAGAGAAGCAACACTACGCTTTGGCACTCCTAGCAAAATTGTTTGAGAATATTCCAGAGTCTATGCGTATTGGAGTCCTCTATGACATTGGCTGCCAACTCCATCGGAGCTGTAAAAAATACGGTTTTTTACAGAAATATCTTGATCGAATGGTTTTTGGGATATCTGTTTTCCACGCATATGGTCACCAGTGGCCATGCCAGATCATATACCATCCACGAAAATGTGAAGGCTTTGGGTTGACAGATGGAGAAGGATGTGAAAGGTTTTGGAGTTCAATCAAGGGGTTGATCCCTTCTTGTCGGGTTTCAGGATATTTCACAAGAATTTATGCTCTGGACACCCAAGTCAAACATCTCGATTTCAAATCTTTGCTTGGGCTAGGAAATTGGCTTGAACGAAAATGGTTAGCAACTCAATCAAAAAAAGAGGAGGCTTTGTTGATTCTGGAGGAGATATATGCATCTGGGCTCACTAAAGAGGACTTGAAAAAAGAGTGGAAAGCACAGGTTGCAGAGCAAACAAAACCACTCAAGCGACAGTCCAAAACTTTGGCTGACAAAGAGATACAAGAAATTTTGGTCTTAATGAAAAATGAAGAGGAGTTGAAGGCTGATGTTGAAGGTTTTGAAAACATGATCAGGAGTGGAACATATGAGGAGGGCTTGACCTTGTATGATGTGCAAACAGGGTTAGAAGAGGCAAAGGAGCGTTTGAAGAAGACCAAAGGTTCTATTCTATACAAAAGGGGAAAGCTATCTGTTGATGGTCGACTTAGCCTGAAAAAGTTGATTGGGAATGAATTTTTGCAGAAAAGAATGAATGCTCTGGCTCTAAAACAGCGCATTCGGGATCGTCTTAGGAATCGCAAGTTTGAAATGGAGATGTTGGAAAGGGCTTATCGGAATACTGTCAATCATGCAAAGCTAGAGAAGCATGCAACTCACCAGATCAAACGAAAAGAACCTGGAATACAAGCCTTGGCACGAAATTACAATCGTCTTTGTGATGAACTGTCCGATCTCATCAAAAAGAAGAAGGCACCTCTTGGGGCTGTTGCACCATTACAGATTGTATATGCTGGGTTGTTTCAGCTTGATGTTGATGATGAAATCTGGCAAGACATTGGACTTACAGAAGATGGTGATGCCAGTGTGAATATTCCCAGATGGCTTGGAGATGAAAATGTGCGTAGCGGGATCAAAGCAATGCTACAACATGATCGATGTGTGGAAGAAGAAAAGCGTCTCAAGAGTGAGGTGGTATCAATGCACCAGTGGTTCAGAGAGGAATGGAGTGTGGTAACAACAGCAATGGCATGGTCGCAGAACGATGAAAAGGTGGTGTTTCAGTTGCAAGAAAGAAAGGATTTTCTGTTGAAGTTATTGTGCCACTGGAGATCAAAGGTCAAAACAGTCCCAATACTCTTGCAAGAGCCGTGGGGACCATCAGACAAAGAATATATGAAGGCAAAACAATATGAACAAACAGAAAGTGTTATATACAGAGATAGGGCTATGGATGATGATGACATCATAACGGGCAAAGACAATGAGGAGCCATTTTGGCCAGAGGATGACTTGGAGGAAATGCATGACGCAGAATTGATTGATAGCTTTGAACATATGTTTGTCTAAATGAATATTAGCACAAATATAAAATTCTCAGAGAAAAAATGTTTTTCATATATACAAAGTTTTGTGGTTCTAAAGTTTTAATGACAGATAAAATGTTTGAATATATATATTTGTGCTGAGACTGATGAATCGACACGTAGACCTTGGACTTGTGTTCGAATATATGCGAAGAGTGATGATGGTCATGTTGGTACTGCTGTTGCTGTTGCTGCTTCGAGATTGATGAATTGACACATAGACCTTGGACTTGTGTTCGAATCTATGCGGAGAGTGATGACGGTCATGTTGGTATTGCTGTTGCTGTTGCTTGTGATTGAGGTAGAGGTTGATCACCAGTGGATGCTGGTGATGTTGATATGGCTGTTGGTTGCTTATCATTTGTGCTGCTGCTGCTGCTGCTAGGCTGTATCAACCGAGTTTTGAAAACCAATTATACTGGAAATATAGCCCCTCCACAGGGTAAGTCTACACTAGAGCTGCTGCTCCTCCAAAAATCAGAGCATTTGATGCAGTATTGAGCCAGCTGCAACAATTTTAATAAAAGACCCCTGACACCCCTGTGACAGGACAAAAATATTTGACACCGTGACATGTAAAGACTTTTTCTAACCCTAACAACTTTTCCACAAAGATTTTGAGAAGAAAAAAAAATATCCGAGAGACGCAAAGATTTTTGGCAAAGATTTTCACAAGAAAAAGTTTTCACAAAAAGATTTTTAGGTAAACAAAAAATATTTGAGCACAAAAATTGTTGTGAAACCACCTCTTAGGTACCACTTTTGGTCCATATTCGACATGCTAAAAGGTCCTGGATATGGGTCACTGAAGT